>JADDOH010008358.1:0-67421 GCA_016648135.1 Agrypnia vestita
TTTCTTTCTATATAATTAATATGCCTTAGTATATCATAAATGTTTATCATTAATGACATATTTCTGTTTGTTTAAATTTTTTATTCTTTCTTTCTATATAATTGATATGCCTTAGTATATCATAAATATTTATCATTACTGACATATTTCTGTTTGTTTAAATTTTTTATTCTTTCTTTCTATATAATTAATATGCCTTAGTATATCATAAATATTTATCATTACTGAAATATTTCTAAATGTGGAGACCTGTAATTGGCCATCTATATTGTATCAATGTTTTCTATGCTTTTTTTTGTGCTGTTGGTCTTCCATAAACATTAAATAAATAAATAAATATAGCTCTGTCGCATTCAAAATCACATTTCCAAATTACTGTTAAAAGCAAGGACAGCAAATCCTCATAACATAAAAAGCAAAGGCAGCAATATTCACTTCAACCTATTAACTCCCGAGGATGTGCTGTGTGATAAAATGGCGCAAAGCTTTCATTTTAATAAAAAACTAATCATGTAGATATAATAAAATGTTAAAACATATCTTAACAAATATTTTAAGTACAATAGAATTCAATTTACTAACAACAATAATATTCATCACTTCCACCTGAAACAATAGTACGATTCTTCCGTCAATCTCTGTGGCTTCACATTTCCAAAGTGTGCGAAATCATCCACAGCATATTCTCCGATATGGAGAATGCAAGGTTAGTCCTACTTGGAGGAGTGGTTTTCTATAACTCGCACGCCAAGTTATAGTGGTACGTCTATATCTATTGAGATTGGGCATTCTCATTGTTTTCTTATATATAAAAATATTCTTGATTGCTATGTCTTGAAATATGGTACACCTTATGCTTTTTATCAGCGACAATGACATCCTTCACTGTGGTCTGCGCCCTAATTCAGGTGCCCCGTGTGTCTTTTCTAGTGATTCCTAGCATACTTGTTTCCATACTATGCTGCATTGTCGTGAACTTTCGAGTTACCTAGTATTTAGAGTCAAAGAATCAGCACTGTTCAAAGTACCTTCTCCCAAGATTCAGTGTCCTGGAATCCAAGAAATAAAGTACTGCAATTATGGGCAACGTGATAATAACAATTATTTTACCTTCAGGTGTGTGGACCGTGGGCAATATTGGTCGGCAGCGCGGCAGCATCAACTGGTGTCTGACGGCGGCTGTGGCGTGTGCGCCGCTGCGTTACTGGGTGGCGGACGACATGACGTGGATGGGCATCATGGTACTATCCTCGGCCATGGTGTTCGATACGCAGTCAAAGGATTGGAGGAGGTCACCACCCAAACGAAGGACCATCATTAGGTATTATACTTTGAATTTTTTTAAATAAGTATCTATAGTTAAAAATTATTCTCCCGTATTCTGTCAATACTATTCCATGGCTCCATGGCCCTAGAACACGGGGGACTGCCGTGTTCTATTGCCGTGACGTCATGATCTGTGTATAATGTTATAAATATCATTTTGTTGTGCAATGTACATATAAATAAAATAAAATGTCTGCCGACTTGCAGGCGCATGGGGGTGCTGGGAGTGTGCGGCTGCCTGTACCTGTCTCTCTGGGTCGGCTTCCTGTACTTCAACGGGACGGTCACGGACGTTAATGGGGACGAGGTTCCTGTGCACGAGGCCATACACCACTTCTTCACCAGTCCATGGTAATACACACACTTATTTATGTCAGGGATAGATGAAACCTTCAACCAGCAACTCAGTGTACATCAATATCTATACATCGTGTTTGGGAGATATTGAAACAGTATGAGGGAACAGGGAGGCAAGCACTCACCTTCTTCTTTCGGGATCGCTGGTTCTCTACTCCTGTCTCTTCTTTATCGTCCCAAACTTCTAGCGGCGAGGTGTTAATTGCGTAATAGTGAGTTAACACTCACGTAAATATGTAAAACCTTTTGGTTTACACTGAGCGATAGTACGCGGCGGTAGGCGGTTAATTTTGCTGTCGCGGTTACAGACGATTTGAATTTTCGGCGGCTTAGAACTTGTTTTTGTGGCGGCAGTTTTCATACTGAGACAGCCCTGTACTTGCGGGAGGTAAGCCGGGTTCCCAATTACATGCCGCGCTAGCGCCAACACAGCGGATAATAATATTTTTATTTTTAAATAATGTTTTTCAGTAAAAAATATCCCCTAGACATTGCGTGTTAGAAAATTTTGTAACATTTTTATTTTCCTCTGGTTTGAGTGTTTCTACGACCTTTCTGACCGATATTTCGAATCTCCACTGCAGGATCCGTCATAAGGGCTGATGTGTCGATGTTGTAGTTAAGTATTTGCTTACAATGCTGTGTCGAAAGCAGGATGAACCGTCAGCATTGTGCTAAGTACTGTGTAGAATTAAGGACATGTTAAAATAAGTGAAGGACCGAGACTACTTAGAAATTGACTGTGTTTATAGGCTCGACTGCCAGGACTGAGATAATATGTACGTGGAACAAAGAGTGTGCACAATTTCCAAAAGAGTTGATGAGCACAAACAGACATCCAAACTCCAGGCCATTCAGGAAAATCAGCGTTGGCTGAGCATTTACTTTTGGGTTCCGGTCTTCATTTTGCAATTGAATCGAAGATCCTAGGAAAGCCCTTGAGTCACCATGCACATTCTGTCAGGGAGGCACTCGAGATCTATAAGCACCCAGTGAATATTAATAGAGACGAAGGTCTCAAATTAAAAACACCATGGTATCCAGCCTTTCAAAATGAATCTCGTCGCAGATTCCGCAAAGATAGTGATCCAACAATAGATGAAACATACACACAATACAAGACAACTCGGGACAATAGAAGTGTGTCCATCGCGGTGTTGCCACGGAAGATGTAAACACAGAGACACCCTGCTTTCGACACGGTATTGCTAGCCAGCACTTGTCCGCAACATCGACACTCATAACAACACAGCCCTATAATGGGATAATGGATGGGAAATATCGGCCAGGAAGGTCTTAGAAACACGGCTGAATACCCCGGAAAACTGAGACCAGAAGATTCTGAATGGTTGTGAAAAGCTTAGAACATTTTCATTTTTATTTTCGGTTTCTCCAAAACCTTTTTGAATCAAAAAGACTTCAGAGGCGCTGAGTATCTAGATATAGATCCCAGTAGAGCTTGACCAACGTAAATTGGAGTGCGGCGACTTTGGAACTAAAACCTGCCCCGCCCGCACCCGGCGGTAACCCCTCGCCCTGTCATTCAGTTCAATCTCGTATTTGCGCGTGAGCTGTGACATCTTGATTTCCAACATACACTGAATTATGTCCAAAACAGTCCTGCATCACCTTGCAGGTGGTTCAAGAACAATTGCCGATGAGTTTTAAAGTTTTGCGAAGCTGAAAAAGCAAATAATGGACCAATATTACCATTTGGCAGGACTGCAGATAGAGCGGCCGCCATTACTGGTTTGTTTCTTTAGTGTTGCCTGACCAAATTTCTATTATAATATCATAAAATATATTTTTCAATGTACCGGACACTCTGTATTTATGTATTGTGCACTAAATTTACACCCTGGCAACTTCTGTTTCGTGACAGGGACGCCCTCCCTCGCACGCCAATTTTATTATATTTAATGCTGATTTTTTCTGTAATAAAGAATATTTTTTTTATTTAATAAATTAATATGTATTTACATTATTCTTCTTCTTGAGCCTTCATCTCTCCACTGCTGGATATAGGCCTCCTCCATATTTCCGTTGGTTTAAATTATTATAATAAGATAGGTTTATAGTTGCAACTACGTTTTTTATTGTTGGATGTCACCACTCTACTGGTCCCAGGACACGTTCCCGAAAGTGTGTAATTGAATATTATTCTTGTTGAATCTTTTGATATAATATTTACACTAATGTTTCGTCTCAGGTGGGTAGATCTGAAGCAGAGTCTGCACGACACGTACACGTACGCGCAGCACAACGGCTGGTACGAGATATGGAAACAGATTATAGACTTGTCGGACCTACAGGGTGAACAAAACGCTTATAAGGTAAGTTTGCACTGCATATTTACAGGGATAGGATATAAGATGGAATAATAAACTTGTAGTATACGGCAGGCGCGTGCAGTGGGAACATTGAAGCGTGACTTTTTTTTTTAAACATGTATTTTAGAAAAAAATATAAATCAAATATTTATGCTGCAGATTTTTATGATGTATCAAAATATGAATACTATGATAGCAATTGTAATTGAAATATTACAAAATATATGTTGTGTTCCGATTTTTTTTTTCAAATAATAAGTTACGTAAAAGCCATGCTGCGATATTCCCACTGCACGCCCCTGGTATACAGTAATGTCTGTACATATGCTAGGCCAATGTGACCATGTAAAACTTTCTGCACATATCAAGGCAGTCAACGGAAGAAAACATGCGTAAGATTCTCCAATTTTAGGGATCGCAACATTATACGTGTACATTAAGTGGATTCCCAAAGTACAGCGAAATACATAAGACACCTCACCTATCAAAAAACCACAAACATTATCAGTTTTTATTACTTGTTTAAAAAAAATTGAATTATGTGACTTGCAATTTATTTATTGATTGCGCAAAGTTCACAAAATATTTCAAATTACTAATTATCGCGGCTAATCAGCTCTGAATTAACATTTTAAAAAATAATAATTAAAATGAATTGCAGTTTTAATTAAAATGGTTTCACTGTATTAACGAAGTAAAGTTATCAAACGAGTTTCTTAAAATGTTAAATGAGTTAAACGAGTGTACGTTTTTGTCTTCAACTTGATTTTCCTCTTTGTACAGCAAAAAATACTCTTAAATCCAGAAGGTCTACAAACTTCTCTTTAAACTTCTCCCCCGCAGGTGCTGGGAGTGACGCGTGACTCGAGCCAGCACGACATCACGGTGGAGTGGCGCAAGCTCTCGCGCCAATTCCACCCCGACAAGGAGCGGGACCCGGTGCGGCGGGCCGAGCGGCAGGAGCGCTTCCTGGAGATACAGCAGGCCTACGAGATCCTCTCCAACACCAAGCTGAGGCGGAGATCCAAGAACAAGAAGTCATCCAAGGTGGAACTGTAAACCGATCGGTTTTACCCCACGTGATTTCTTAGGGTTACTACTTTATTCACGGTTGTAATGTAATGATTCTGTTTTGAAATTGAGCATTTTCAATTTATGAAAAACAACCATAAACAACTACTGTCCTGTTTAGATTCTAATTTTATACTTCTATTAAAATTTTTCTATGAACCACAAAAACCACACGGTGAAATGCGTTTAATTACACCGCAATGACGTCTATGGCTTGAGTTATATTTTATTTGAGACGTAACTGATTCACCTAAAACTATTCAGCTAACACACTTGTTGCAAAGTGATCCAAGAAGTGTTATTTTCACCACAAGAAAATATGTATACAATTATGTATCTTTTAAATAATATAATGATGAATACTTCCATTATGGTCAATTTATAAACATAAACGTTTCTAAATAAATGTATTATAGATTTTTTAGCTTGCAAAGATCTGTCTCTCCTAAATATCCTATTTAACAAATGGTGCAATTATAAATGACATTATTTATATATTCTCAGTCAATGAATTATAATTTGTAGTGACAGACGAATAACTCAATATTTTTATATTTAATACATTTTTGTATATAGCTTACTAGGTCGCGCATCCTTTCCAAAAGCATATACGTCCTATTGTCGGATGCGGAGAGATTTTTCCATGTTGTAGACGTAGTAAACGAAAATAAATTTTAAATGAATTAAAACAAAGAAAATTATTTGATCCAGCTAGTTTAGAAAAAATTGAAATTGAAAATAAAATAAATTAATTAAATGTGAAGATTTGATGTCCCACTTTTCTTGGGAATAAGCTAAAATGTTGCCAAATAAGGGAATCTGTAAATTGGGATTGAATCATATTTTTGGTATAAGTGAGAAATTTTGCTATTTGATTAAAATCACCCTCTAATAATGGGATTGCAGAGAAAAATTATACTCGGATGATTTGTGATGTGCGCCTGCCTACTTCCATCAAAAGTACGCAATCTCTGAACGCCGAATTAATTTACAAACATGTTTGGCAATTTTATTTTCAACAGAAAACGACTTGAATTTGGCCATTTTAATTATGTGGTTCAAAGGATGTAAGGAAAAAATATTTTTCACATTTTTAGTAATATTTCAAACTTCCAAAAGCTTGGAACTTGATGGATAAATATAACATTATTTTTAAAACAACTGCAAGGATATCTTTTATTATTTAAAAAAATTACTTCTACTGACTCAGATTTCCAGAATTCATTGTACCTTCTAACTAACATTCCATTTATAGTAGAACAAAAATATTTACATAATAATTGTTATAATATATGTATACATGTATTATTATTGTTAGAGGCTCTTTGCAGAATAACTGACACATTGAAGGATTTTAATAGTATTAAAAAAAACATTGCTAATACTTTGATTACATATAAACTTACTTGGAGATATGCGATATCAAAGTTTGCATCTTTCACATTACACTTTGCATTATTGTAGACAACGTTACAGAATGGTACCATTTTTTTTTAAATAAAATCACTACATGATTTGAACAGTTTTATTCCGAAAATGTATTTTTAAAAAAATTTAATTGCTCTAACATATTTTGTTAACAAAAACATGATTAAATGAATACCTATGTATTATTTTATTTTTGATATGGAAAACTGCAGCATTAAGCTATGAAAGGTTGTGCGCTAGGAATTTATCTACGATTCTTCCAAAAGATTTGTACAAGACGTGTGCCAAAGACATTTTCTTCACTTAATAATGAATCATGGCGCGCTTTACAATTATGTAATATTAAATTTCTACCTTCCCAGGCGCCGTACATATATTTACATTAATCTAGATATGTTATAACAATAATGTGAATTTTGTAATAAGTTTTAACTATTTCAATACACCATTGTTGTATTTGTAATGTCAATAATAATCAGTATTGGGAATTGTTAAGGCACTACATATTTAATTATATATTGTATGTAATTATTATTAATAAAATTAAATGTAATTTTGTAACCATTGATCGTGTAATCTTAGACAGTAAACTTTAATGTCACAATATGTGTATAGAACAACAAACCGATTTTTTATTTGTTCTATTATTTATATATTATGCATTTTTAAGTGATGGTATTTTTTTATATACGTATATTGTGTCCAATATAATATGATTTGTAAAATAAAAATACTGTCACTTAAAATATCCATTAAATGTGTGCGAAATAATAAAAGGACTAAAAATGGCCTATCGGTTAGTCATGGTCCTTAATTATGATAAGTAGGAGTGGTCCGATATATTAAGTTACAATCTGTAGATATTGTGTATGTACAGGGCCCAATATACATTTTGTTCATCTTGACATTCAAAAATTATTATACAATATACATAGATTATATCATCATCATCTTCATCCCGTCGGAGCTCTGTACCTCGACAAGGAGCTTCCATTTTACTTTGTGTCGCGTTGCTTCAGTACTCGATAAACAACAACACCTAATCTGTCTTTATAAACTCTTTATTACCCAATTTAGTCAGAGGCATCCTGCCATCAGCCTTCCCTCCAGAGATGCCAAGAAGTCTTAGTAATCGTTGCTTTGGCATTTGCAAGACATGTCCGAGCTACCTTAATTGAGATCCTTCTTTTTGTAGTTGTAGGGGCTCCACGCCAAGAGTCTTCCTTATCATGGTACTTATTATATTAATTTATGTTGTGCAATTACTTTATTTATTCTTCTTTACTTAATAATATTGATTCTATGAATATCTATTATGCAAGTATTCAGTCTTTTTTATGTTTTTAGTACCTGAATTTGGCAAAAAGCCCAGTTGTGCAGTAGAACCTCGTTAATTCGAAATTCAAGGGACCCAAAAATAACATTATAATAATAAATATGCTTAACCCCGTTAATTTGAAATTCAATGTTTCTACATTTCAAAATTTATATTTCTAAAGTACCCGCTATTGACATACATATTTGTTATTCTCACTTGTTGAAAAATATTGAATTTTTTTTTGTCAATTTTGTCAAATTTAAAAAAATTACTTGAATTAAAATGTATTGATTTATGACGCAAGGGGCTAAAAATTATTTCAAATTATGAATTGCCGGGGTTTTCTATGAAATTAACATTTTGGGACTTGAGGGTGTGAAAATTTTAGAATTATGTCCGATTTTGAATTAACAGAGTTTTACTGAATTCTATTTAAACAAAGTGAATTTATTTTAAAAATTGTTTTTTTAATAATCACTTTTCACTTTTATTGATTATTGTAAGAAATTTTCAATTTAAAAAAGTGGTTTTACATTATACAAACCTACAATAAACCTTACAAATAATACACAATGTTTTGAATGTATTTTGCAAAAATGAGACTAGATTATTCATATCACATGATTAACTATGATCGTTTTCTCCTCGTATTTCACTCCAAACAATATTTAGTATATACTGATTGATAGTGTATTTTAAAATGGCGTAAAAACAATTGCTTTTGAAAATCATCAGAGCAATGCATCTTACTTAAAAGTATTGTATTTATTTTACATAATTTATGTATTATTTTAAAAAGTCATATAAATACTTCATAAGTAAGTACTCATTAAGTTATTTGGTTGTTTAATTTAAAATGAAATTAAATATTGTTATTTTATTTTACATACATGTTACACATGTAGATCTAAAAATATTTATTTATTTAAATTAATAATTAACTTAAATTTAAATGAGCTGTTCATAATATGGTTCTCTCACTAACTGGAAAAACTAAATATATAAACAATATTGATGGTAGATCGTAATGAAAAACTGATTGAACATATCGTTGGTCAATTTTGTTGTAATATTTGAGGTCCTTACTTGATAATGACAAATGATGGCAATTTTGGTGCTGCTTTAATAAACAATGGGTTTTTTTTATGTCTTCAGCTTTTAAATTAATTTTTTTCAGGTTTCTTTGGATTGTATTATTGCAATCAAAATAGTATTTTTCATTTGGGTTCAATTTCTCAAGCTGTATTTCAACGTGCAAAACTAAACTCTTTCAATATTTATTAGCATTTTTGTGTTTGCAATTTCATATTACCATATAAAGTCGAGTATATATCCGAAAATGTATGGACTCGTAGTCCAGTGGGCATGATACTGGCTTCTCATACCGAGGGTACCGAATACGATTCCTGCGGAGATCATAATACATTGTGTGTTTCTCTCGAGCCTGGATGTTTATGTGCTACAATATTACGACCCGCGTTAAAAAAACTTGGACCTATGGTCCCCGCATGTGTTTGACGTATTGGCATGATTTGCAACTGAATTTTTTAAATATTTCAATCCATAATCAATGAACAAAAAATTAAATGAATACCGTACAGTTTTAAATTGAAGGTAGTGGATTTTGCAGATTTTGGAAATTCAAACATGGAAGTTTAGTGTTATAACCGTGTTTTAAATTTATATCGTAAAAATAAATAACGAGAACATTTTTTAAAAAAAAGTTTTTAACTGTCTGTTATCTTGATTTAAGCATTTTATAAACATATTCTAACCAGTTTTATAATTGCTATTTTTTAAATTTTATAATAATTAAGGGAACGTTGCTCAAATGTTATTCCACTTTTTACCCATTCTTGAGCAGGATCTGCATATTTTTATCCCTTTTCCCTTTAACACGAATGCTTTATACCCTGTGATAAAATCTATCATTTATTAAAGTAAGAGCACTTTCCTCAAAGGTATTTTTGTATACGGTTGTGAATCTTTTTTCCAAATTAAATATGTATAAAATTTTCTAATCTCCTTGGCCTACCGTGATATTTCCATCCATTCCTCTCCCAAAGTGGGGAGTGAATTTTTACATTTTTATTGCAGCTTATTTTAAAGTGTTGAATTGTTTATGTTTAGAGTATGTGTATATCAATTATCACTGGTATAGTGAAAGGGTATTTATTAAGCGCAAGTATTTTCAAATGTTTTATGATAGTTTTATTTATTAACATACCGTGTCCATTAGTGGCACACTATTTATTGGAGGGGTAGTATTTTAAAACGAACTGTGAAGATGAAAAGTGTACTTAGACTGGATGATGTAGATTGTTAGGAAAGGTTCGTTACGAGAGTTTTGGAAAAGGTGACTTAATAGATCTTAAAATGAGAATTGAATTGTTTTCATATTGTTGTGTATATTTATTAACCTTGTGTATTTTCATAAACAATTTTAGACATTTACATTATTGTATTTTTAAAGGTGTAAAAAATAAAGTGATAAAAAGTTAACTGCTGTATTTCTTTCCGGTCTGAAAATTATTGTATCCCTCGAAAAATCGACAAGAATTTTTTTGTATTTCTACCAGAGTAATCTCAGAAAAATATGCGATGAAAAAGTGACCAAAAAATGACCTTTCACTTCATGGTAGATGCCTGCTATATAAAAGCTAAAAAAAAGTAATACAGTGAAACCCTGTTAATTCAAGCCCTGATAATTCGAAATTCGCCATAATTCGAAATTTTTAAAACCCACAGGTCCCAAAAGATTAACCCCGATGATTCGAAAATCCCGATAATTCGTAATTTGAAATAATATTTAGCCCCTTGCACCGCAAATCAATACGTTTTAGTTCACATAATTCAATTTTTTTTTAAATTTGACGAAATTAAAAAAATATTTCGTTTTTACAACAGATGTGTTAATTTCGGATACTTAGAAATGTGGCGGTTTGTATTAGCATAATAAAGCGTTGATTTCTTGAAATATTAAAAAATGCAGACGTTTTTCACTAAATCAATGACTTTTTTAAGATTTTTGTCGAATTTCGCAATTTTATTGCAATTTTTATTTGTACCTCCAATTTTGAATAAACGTGGTTCCGCGTAATTCGAAATGTTTTTTTGGGTGCCTTGAATTTCAAGTTTACGAGGTTTTACTGTACACAGTCCGTACCCATCTACACAAAGTTCAATACGTTAAAACCCCGGTAATTCAAAATTCATCATAATTCGAAATTTTAAAAACCCAGAAGTCCCAAAATGTTAATTTCATATATGTACCTATATTGTAGATTAACCTCGATAATTCAAATACCCCGGTAATTCGTAATTTGAAATAATTTTTAGCCCCTTGCGCCGTAATCAATGCGTTTCAGGTCACACAATTCAATTTTTTTTTAACAAGTTGTAAACAGTGAATGCACACACGCACTTTTAAAATTACGCACACTCCTGTAGCGTCCTCTATGTATTTCGTGGTACCTTGTGGAAACCACTTTATACATAATTATGCCGCAATCTCTCATGGGGAGAACCTTGTGCATGCTTTCTTCAGTTGGCTGCCTAGATATGCGCGGATGGTTTTAATTCGCGGTAATTCCTCGTACTTTACGTGTTCTAAATAGTTTTTCACTTTTAAAATTCCTCTTTTGGTGTGTCTGTATTGTTAAAGTATTTAATTTTCTTTGTAAGGATTTGTTACTAAGTTATCTTTATATTGCATGTGTTTGTTGATAATCTGTATTGTATTTCTAATAATGGTCTGAGTCAGAAAAGGGGCAGAATCGAAAGTTAAAATCAAATGAAGATTGAAGAAGCTTCACATAAATTCAATTATAACTAACTCTAAACATTTTCGGTTACGGCCATCCAAGCATGACACAATGGAAAAAATATTATGATTTGTAAAATGCATCATGAAATTGCACTGAAAACAAGATTTTAGAAATACGTACCACGTATTTGATATTACGATGAGCTAAACCGTTGCTGAAGTCCATGCTCGATTTTAATAATGGTTGATAACTGAGATTTCTTGTATGGAACACTGGAAACAAATCCTCAACAGTTGAATGTCAGTCACCAGCCACACAACAGTTTACCTCATCACTATTTTGTAGACTCCAATGAGGGATAAAAAATCCAGAAAAATCATTTGTTGCAGGGTTAGTTAAGAGACATAAAATATAATGCATTTTTTGCAAGCGGGGAAAGTCATTCTTCAACTTCGTAGGGATAAATTAAACACAGTTTTGAAGCTTATATTTTATTTGGTGCGAACTTATGAAAATATATAGATAGATTTACATATAACAAAAAAAATACTATTAGATCTCTTACAGGTTATTTATTGATAATACTGCTGTTGGACGATGAGTTTATCACAATGCTGCAAACTATAATGGACTAGCTATTTTCTTAAATAGGAATAAATTTAGAGCTGATCATCGGCTAAATTTATAATAATCATTGTAAATGAGTTTTCAAATGCTGTTTTTATACTCATCATTCTGCATGAACTGACACAAGATTTTTTTGTTTTCCCTGACTTTATTAGCACCATGTCGAGCTCCCTACTAAAAAAAATAGGAAATTTAAAAGTGGCAAATTTAATACAATGTGCTAAACGCACACACCTGAACTGCTAAATTGTACTCTGTGCCATGGAGTGATCTACAATGTCTAGCCATCAAACAAAAAGAAGTCAATTAAAACAAATTACATACATAAATAACATAGAATTATGCACAAAAAATCTATCCATCAAAAAATATCGTCACCACTGGGACTCGAACATAGAAATTTTTATTGCTGGTGGACCGGTTTGCCAATTACGGCACAGCAGCCACAAAAAACATTTATTTTGATTTATTTACGTATCTCACTTTTATGGTGAGGCATAAAAAATGAATATTTAGTTCAGTTAATATATTTTTATAGAAATTGTTTTGTGTATATTTTGTCATTTATCCAATTTGTTTTAATTATGAAATCACGTTCCACAAAATCGCAACTTGATAAATAAAATGTGATTAAATTAATAATTACAGAGCATGTCAACTATTTTGTTTTGACAATGGAATTATCACACATCTCGAAATTAGAAATATTTACACATCTAGATTCACATATCTGTTAAAGAGTACATTTAGCACCTTTGAATGTATAATAAAACTTAGCGCCTTTGGAAATTGTTTTGTGTGCGTGGTGTGGTAGCCACCCTGACCCAGGAGGGGGGGGGTTCGGTATAAAATGGTAGAGGGCGTAAGCGCGCTCTTTTCCTTCCATATCAAGGTCATAGTAGCTAGTGTCGGTCTGCAGCACATATTGTACAATAAAACAACATATTTACTACCCTATGTTCTTTCATAAAACCAACATCATATTCCCAAAGTGGGAATACACTAGGGGCCTGTTGTTTGATCAGAAGTCGGAGTAATAGTTAAGAAAAAAGTAACCCATAAAAACCAAGTTTTTATTATACTCCCTCTCTTTGTAAAATATAACAACAATTAAAGACTTTAATTAATTAAGACAAGAATTAAAACATATAACATAACACTAAACTTACAGGAATTTAATATATTTCTAAAATGTCAGATGTTTTGAGCTTTGATAAGACAATTCATGCTCTGAAGATTAAATTCTAAAAATATTTGTCAGTCAATTTAGATTTTCGACATTCTTAGTGAAGTACCTATTATGTATACCGATGAAGTAATTCAAATTTAGAAAATATTCTGCGACGTTATCGGGCCGCCATAAATCTAGTAATCAAACTTTTCTAATGATTTCAATTTGAAAAAACCAATAAAATTTCTAAAAATCCGAAAATATACTATAATTATTAATTTTTTTAACGAAAATTTGATAGATCTTCTTGATCGTCGCCACGAGTCTACTTGCCAAGTTTCAGCTCGATTGGATCACGGGAAAAGGGTCAAAAATCGATCCAGTTTTTTTGACGGCAAGCAAGCAAGCAGACTCCACGAGTTAATATAAAGGGAGTAAAAAAGCATAGACTTTTGCATTCTCCACCAATCAAAACACCGTTTTCGTAAAAATCTATGCATTTTGCTTAACTCTTACTCTAACTTCTGATCAAACAACAGGCTCTAAAGAAATCCTCCAAAAACATAGCAAAAACGGAATGATTATTATTAATTGTGATTATATAAACTTCATTCAGGAATTTCATCCAAAGATGATTCATTCGTCTCACATTTTATCTCAAAATCTTTAAATAGTGCCGTTTTATTAATGTGATTAATATAATTAAAACATTCTTTTATTTTTTGAATACAGACAATATTCATTTTATAGAATTCCATTGTTAATCATCAATAAAATAAAATCAAACTTAATTCTTTTTGTTCTAGTATATTTAATTTTTCCAAATAAATGGACTATCGTTTCAGTTGTCTAGGCAATTATCAGTTGCTAATAGAATCAGAAAGATTGTTCATTTACTTGGAAAAATTAAATATAGAACCAAAAAATCAAGTTGTATTTCATTCTACATAGCGATTAATAATTAAAACAAACTTGGAAAGATGAACAGAAAATTTACTAATTAAACTAGAATGACCATAAAGAAACCAAATTACATCTATATACGTTTTCTAAGACATCTTTTTTGCCCGTTGGAAGTGGACATCTTCAAAAATACTGTAACTTCACATGTAAAATTATAATAAAATAATTATTACCAAAAGAAAATCTATAGTTAAGTAAATTATAAATTAATCTATTAATACTAAGGAATATTACGAGGTATATGAAACTTCAAAAAATATTCAACTAATAAACAAAACACAAATTTGTAACTTTTTAATATGTTTGTCAAATGCTAAAATTGTCACTTTTCTAAATACGTAGTTGTGCCACAAAAACAATGGCATTAATACAACAATTTAAGAGAATTAAAAAAGATGAGTGTGCACAACAGATTTCTACAATAATGTAACAAATTTATACATTTTACAAAATGATTTACTGCTTTACAACAGGACTCAGATAAACATCGCAAATATTGCGTCTACATTTTGATAATAAAACACTCAAATTCAATTAAAAATGTGATCCCGTGATAAAAATGGAATATTTACGTACTACGTTCATATGAATTAATTATTTGTAAATGAGGCACAATTTTTTTTACATAATTCACCATCATTAATTAAGTTGGGAGAATATTTACTGCATTCTCTTTGCTGAAATTTGCAAGGTGATGTAACTATGTAATTACACAATAGAACATGTGTTTGTACTTACAAAATGAGGTAAATTGAAACATGTGCAGCGAATATTAGATAATATAAAATTATAAAGTATTTGATAAAATGAATAAGACAAAGGTATAATAATATTCCATGCAACTTAAGGGCTTTTTTTAACATTAGTCAGAGAGATCAGAGAACACTATAATATGTTTAGAATATTCGTTATCAAACTGTTTATAAACAACAATAATAATTAAGAAAAACTCAATCATATGGTGACCCACTCTCGATGGTTCACCCAGGTTTGCAACTGCAAACTTTTTTCTTATTCGTAAACAATCTCAGGATTTACATAAACTGAAATCTGGTCACCCTACTCAATTGATAAGATAAAAACTGGCTAATTTAAAATTTTAAAATTTACAATTCAAATTTGAAACCACAAATCAAATCAGCTAATGAAATCAATTGAAAATATTAATAGAATTAGTGAGTGCATTGATTAGTTTAAATAATTCAACAAAATTATAAATGAAAATGTGGATCTACAACTTATATTAATGTCATAAATGTAACATGTAAGTTCATTTTGTGCCATTATTTATAGTTTAAGTACCTGCCATCGATAAAATATATCCATCGATAAAATATATCCATGGTTTGTGTAGCTATCAAAAAACACATTTTAGATGAACTTATGTGAAGCGGTGTGGTAAAATGTAATAATGAGTTAAAATAATGTTTTATCCGTGCCAAGAAATTAGGAACTTTATTGCTCTTATAAAAAATAATAAAAATTACAATATTTTTAAATTCTGTAAATTTCAAATTAACCAGCTTTTCGTGTATTGTGTATCAAAAACAAGAGCCTAATAGTGTTCTTCCATATTACTTGGAAGATTTTAAACTATATTTCACATTAAAAACCCTCTACTGTATTTTCTAAATGATTAATTTAAAAATTATATTAATTTATAATTTATACACAACACTTTTGATTTATAAAATTTTAAATAGAAGGTGGGGCTACGCTTAATTTAAAATTTGGGACAGTAGTTAACCTTTTCATATATTTTCTAATTATTTAAGATCTTTCAGTAAAATTTTATCAAGATGCGGCGAGCATAGTATGTACATTACTGGATTTTTAGACTGGGAGCGGATTGAAATTTCTTATGTTATGTATATACATACAGGCATACGTGGGCGCTTTTTTAATTCACTATCGTTACTTGCAGGGTTGCATCACTCTTATTGGCATACATCAAGCGACTCGCCCATAGTCGGGTGATGTGCAGGTCAAGCGTATCTGTGATGTCCCACACTTAGTCTGTTTACCTACTGAATTTACACACCTTGTAGGAGCTACTACATAAATAATGGAGTAATCGCTTTTCCAAGCTTTTTTATATTCTAAGTTTTTAACCCTGGCAGGTGAAAAAGCCATTGATTTATTGGTGAAATGCCTTAAAGCGAGGTATGCTTGTATATATTTCCTACGCACAAAACACTTGTAAAAAAAAAATACATTATGAAAAAGCACTCTTTTATTATTGTCCTACACAAAGCACTAGATATTAAAAATGTTTTTTCAAATTAGTAAACCGCTCCAATAAGTCACAAGAGTCAAGACAAATCCGAGCCCTTTATTTCATAGCAGGAAAATATTGCCTTCATCAATTCTTTTATGCACCCCTACATAAATATAGAGAATATATTATCGTAATAAGTACATATATGCGGCGTTGAAGATATTCTGCAGGAACTTGAATGAATTTCATTAGATAATTCAAGAGATAAAAAAATATTCCTTATTTATTGATACTTTTTATTCAATTCTCAAAGTAAAAAAACTAAATAGAAAGCAAATTAACAATGTTTTTTATAAACGCTGTAATGGGCAACTTATAGTGTGCGTACACAGATGACATCAATCTCGAAAGTTACTTCGAGTATGTCATTTGTATGGAAGCAAAGTAAAATGACAAGCTAACGCACGCCAATCCTTTCTTCCAAAATTTTTGAGGCAAGAAATCAAAGTTTCATCTGTGAAAATGCCCCATGAAGTTGAAGAAGTAACCAATTTAAATATTAAAAGCATATTATTGATGAAAGATTGATTGACAGTCATCAAAAATACTATTTCATCAAATTAACGCAAATTTCATGATTAAACTTTTCTCATTAATAATTGTCTAAATAATTTAATAAATGTGGACACCCTATCTATCGACGCAATTTTCCGAAATGTTGACATTTTGAGAGATGTCGGAAAGATTAAAGGACTTTGATGTGTCATAAAATATACCATTTTTTATCAATATTTTATTTTCAAAAGTCCAAATCGAACTGATAAAAATAGTCTGACAATTTATCTTGATGATGTCTGAGAAACGGATAGTCAGGGAATTGTTATCACTCGGTGATAATAAAAAAATTATGCGATGCACAATAAATTGTCATCAATTGTCATATAACAACACGTAACCTATCCAATGTTTCAATGCTTTCAAGGAATAGAGTTTGATCTTTACTCTGTATTTATAATATATATGATGACGAATAATGTGTGAAATAAAAATATTTAATAAAAAAAAATTAATTAAAATGAGAGAAAAACAAAAATTCTGAGTACAACCCGAGACATCCAACCGAAACGAGAATGAGAGCCGATTCGAGGGCGTGTGTCTGGGTTGGTGAGGCCTCCAGAACGTGGGCAAAGAAACACTCGGTTTAATTGGGATCAAGTACGTCAAATAGTGTAGTGAATTTCGATACGGGATTTATGAAGACAATAACAAAACTGCGTAATCAGAGAGAAAGAGATGGCATTTTCTAAATTACCAGTAACTGTTTGACAATATAAACAGGCAAATGAGATTTTTTTTATGGAACTGTCTCACACAGCTTCAAGCCTCAGATTTTAGAAGCAAAACAAAAACCAAAGTTTGCATTGACTCTTGCATAGTGGAAAAAAATCCAAAAATAATGCACTGTGCATTTATTACTAAATTATTAAAAAATTGGCATGCAATTACATTGCACACTTGAATAAATAACTTTTTGTTAATTATTCCATCATCTAATATTTTAACAAGACTATGAATAAATTTTCTTTTGAAACTTAAAAATAAGTCAGCGTTAAACGTTATCCATAAAGATCATCAAAAATAATTACTGTGTAAAATATATTAAAATAAAGTATTTAATAGGTACCTCCATTTTAAGGTACTAGTTAAGGTACTAGGTAAAAAATAATACATTATACGTTATGCTAGAGATAAGAACACTTCAAAATGTTGAACATTTGTGGAGAGTTCTTATCTCTAGCTTGTCAAATTTGAACAATCTCAAACAATACAATTTTATCTAGATATAGATAAAGGTACAGAAAGATAAAATAATTTTGGTTTCCAAGGCAGGAGAATCTCAATAAACACATACGTATTTAAAATTATGCGTCTCTGTATAAAATTGGACAGAAAATTAATACACACAAACAAAAAAAATGTCTTAAAATTTCACCTACCTACGCAATTAGATTGATTTCGTTTGTTTCTTTAATTAACCTCATCTTTCTAAAGAGACGATCAAGATCGATAAATGCTACGATTTACACCTTTCTTAATTTACAGTGCAACATGTGAATATTATACAATAAACGTGAATATATTATACAGACAAGTACATGTAAAATAAAGGCAATCATTGTTTTTGAGTAAATGTTACGCATTGCTCTGCCAATGCGTAAATATTATGCACACTGTAGCAATGTGCACATCTTAGTTACCCGTTTACTCATGTCACAATGAAATCTTTCAGACCGGCCGGATAGATAATTTTTTCTACATACCCGATACTGCTAAAATGTCTGCTTAGTAATTATCTGCAATGGCTGAGTCGCGCCTGATGCCACGCCAGCGATGACATGCAACTCCTTTAATTCTTTAATGGTACAGTGTTTATTTTAATAACACTAATCAACACATTAAGAAAACATTCGTTGTTTCGTAAAATATAATACATTGTATGTAATAATAATAATTGAAATGATAATGATAACTATTATGTACACATTATTAGAATGTACAAAATACTCTTGTACGTGGTTACAATTAATTCAAATACGACTTGGTCCACGCGAAGGGATCCCCTTGCAGATCCTTGGAATGTAGGGACTTGCCCTGAGCCAGAAGCTCGGCAAACTGAGCCACAATGGGATCCCTCTGGCAGGAGGCTATTGCGATAACTTTACCCGACTCGTCAAAATAGTACGCAACAAAGTTCAAGGCGGCCACGTCCCCTTCTATCCTGAGATCGTGGAACTTTCCGTAACCACAGTACCTCACAGATTTTCCGAAGACCATGGTCCAGAAGAAAGGCACAGATTTGAGCGGCGTGTCGATGCCCAGCATGTTCAGGGCGGCTACACGTCCGTGATATTCCGCTAGGCCAAAATGACCAATGGCTGCTTTGATACCTCCGTGCGAGTAAACCGGAGCATAAGCGATGTCACCTCCGGCATAGACTCCCTCGATGTTCGTCTCGAGCCTATCATTCACAGGAACAGAGCCATTCTGTTCGAGTGTAATGCCAGAGTCTTTCAAGAAGCTCGTGTTGTACAGAGAACCGACCCCCATTATCAAGACATCAGCTGGCAAGCATGAGCCATCGTTCAATTGAACGGAATTCAGAACGCAATCTTTTCCGAGACACGCTTTGATGTTGTTATTCATTTTAAACTGAACACCCTTGTCTTGGAATAGCTTCATGAGGCTGGCGCCGACTGCTTCGCCAAACACGGGAAGGAACGGTACATTGTCCCTTCCTATGACGGTGATGCTCTTTACTTTGCCGACACAATAAGCGGCGGCTTCCATCCCTATAAAGCTGACTCCTAAAATAACTACGTTCTTATCTTTATTCGTTCCTAATGCAGAGTGGATTTTTCCTCCATCGCTGACAGTTCTCAATGTGAATACATTTTTCAAATCGTTTCCCACTATCGGGAGCAACCGGGACTTAGAGCCGGTGGCGATATAAAGATGAGCGTACCTCATGCTCTCACCATCAGACAGCGAGACGGTTTTTTTAACAGTATCGACTTTGGTCACCTCGACGCCGGTGTGAATTTCAATGTCATTTTGTGCGTAAAACTCTTCACTCCTGAGTTGCAACTTTTGGACATCGGCATCCAGAGCCTTGGATATTTTGATTCTGTCGTACGGAAGAGCGTTTTCCTTACAGATCATGATGACACGACCCGTGCAGTTATTCTGTCGTAACGTTTCTACGCAGACGGCCGCTGAGGGTCCTCCTCCGACTACGATGTATGCTGAGGAGTCCTTAGAAGAGCGCCTCTGAGATGTCTTAACCCGGTGATTTGACTCTAAATCTGATTTCTTTGCCCGTACCTGAAATAAAATCCTCATTTTAAAAATAATTGAGAATCTAATTCAATCTGTAGTCTGAGTGAAGAATATTTTAATGCAAGCAATACATTTCCATACAATCCACCAAGGTGGCCCTTTAACTCTCAGTGGTCATAACTTAGTACTTAATAATTAAATAATGTACTGCCACAAAGATACGGGTCTACATTTTTTGACTTGGTCGACCTGGGAGCCTAAGTGCCTATTATGTGGAGATTGTGACCTGTCGATAATTTTCAAATTGAAAATAAAAAGTGCTGTAACTACACCACAACACTTTGAAGACGACATTTGGAATGATGTTTTGTCCGGTTTGCACGGCAAATGAGGTTACTTGACAAATAGAACTCGTTCATTCATTCAAAAACTTGAGATACAACCAATGATAAACCTTAAAAAAAATCCATAAATGCAGGTAAAATATGCCGAATTCGCATACGTGTCTATGGAGCGCAGATCTGCGCTCCGGCACATAGGGTACAAAAGTTGTCGCACAGATCTACGCTCCGGCATACGACCGGTTAACTCAAATCAAATAAAATTATTAAAACTATGTAGAAGTTGGAATTTTTCTATATCCTTCTTCAAATTTTAATTGAATAGTTATAGCATGTCATTACTAAACTTTATGTTCGAGAGAAATCACAGCTTTTTAAACACAAACAATTTTGAATTGTAATTTTTAAAAATCATTTATTTTAAATAAACATGCTATGTATAACAAAGATAAAAAAAAGTAAATTTTAATATTACCTTAACACTTCCATCATCACCCACATTGACCTCGTAACACGGCAGAGAATTCAGACCTGGATAGTCTTCTATGTCCCCATTCTTCACGTTGAAGCAAGCGCCGTGCCACGGGCAGCGCACTCTGCCTTTGCCGAGGGCCCCCGTCACCAGGGGCGCTCCGTAATGGGTGCACTTAGCCCCGATGGCCGTGATCTCCCCGTCCTGCTTCACCACCAGGACCTTGCCCCCACCGGGACCCATCTCCAGAGACTTCATCTCATTCTCTTTGAGATCCGCCGCGTTGCACACCACAGCCTCAATATATTCATCCACGGGGGTGGTCATCTTGCTCGTCTCGCCTGATGAGCTGTCCTGGTCGGGTGTTTTAGCTGGAAGTTGTGGAGGTGATAAGAAGACCGTTCAAAATGGAATTAATACAATAATAAAAATATATGAAATCGACAGATTATTTACATAAAACAAAATGGCTGAGAATATACCTCTTCATAGTCAAATTAGTATGTGTAAGCCATGTGTACAAGGCACGTCGTTTCATTATGTCGGTGTTTATATCCGTAAACACCAACATGATGAAACAATGGGCGTACGGTTTACGCATACTAATTCAATTGTCTTTCTTAAATGGGAAGAAGTTTACCAACACACATCAGTAATTTATCAGCAATACTCAATATAAAATTAATGAACTTAAACCGGTATTTTTGATCAAAAGATATGCAAAATTTTCAGATTTGCAAGCTATATTAGCTTGTTGGTGAAGTGGTCAGCGACCTCGCAATAGGACCCGAAACGTTGGCCAGAAGGCTCCTAAAAACTTGGCGAAATGCCCCACAAAACACAAACCAGAAGATTCTTAACTGTCGTAAAAACCTAAGAACATATTATCATTTAAAATAAAAAAGTATTAAATATTTTGCAATTGATTCCCTAAATCTTGTATCACCTCATAGAAGAGTTAGTCAAAAGCATCGAGCCTACAATGTTATCAGTGGAGGACTTGACAAATAAGATTTCAATGACTTTATCTGAACATATGGTCAGCCACTATCAAATTACATCAGGAATAGAGGATGTCGAAAGACGAACATGGGAAGATGCTTGAGAAGAATGATTAATGTGTGGCAGTCTATTCTTTCTGCTTACCTATTCGAGAAACAGCGTCGGTGTTGGTAAGTAAGTTACATACAATCCTAAGTGTAGTAAATATCAATTAGGCTATAGTTTTTTTTTTTTATTTAGGATTTTAATATTTAAGAAACACCAATTTTCTTAATTTTTTTCAATGGGCCCCCTTATGATAAACGTGGTTTGGCATTTTCTATGATTAAAGCAGTAGAAATATCTATTTTCCATGGGCATCTGTGGTCCCAAGTGTCAAAAATATATAATTTTTTAACTTAAAATAACTGCTTTAAACTCGCTAGTGCCTAAATTTTACTTAATATATGTAATCAGGATCCTTAATTACGCCTGGAAAAAGAAATGAACAAAATCAGTGTTTCCTAAATATTCCTAACTTTTAAAGAGTTAAGTTTGTTATTAAGGTCGTTAGACATATTTAACTGGAAATAGTTGCGGATATTTTATACGAACCTTATGATTTTCCGAGAAACGATTCTCGATGTTTCGTTAAATGCTTATTCAACATCATCAGGACGACGACCTTTACCCGCGGAGGTAGAGAGCGGACCGATTACTGCTTTCGGGGGCGCAAATTATATGCACTTTGTTGTCGAGTGTTCATTTCTTCTACAATAGAGGTCGCCAGTGTGCAATATGTACTAGTTACGTCGGAGGACTTTACTGTGACGTCTCTCAAGGGTTGAATCCATGTCGTAAAAACTTTTCTCAGAAAAACATACGGTTCGTATAAAATATCCGCAACTATTTACAGTTAAATATTCCTAACTTTTTCTATAAATTATACAATAGAGTAATTACGTGTGTGATACCATGTAAATATGCTAGTTATAAAAATAATTATACTGAATAATAAATACGTATCTAATATTATTTTTAAATGTTTTTCTACCGACTGTACGATATTAGTCTACACTTTACGCAACAGAGAAAATATTTTCTAGAATGTCGAAAACGACATATACAGAAATTTACAAGCAGAACATAAATTTTTATCGGCAACACATTCTACATCAGTTTTTTTAATTAATTCAAAAGCTTTAAGCGACACATCATTTATTATCCATGGTGCAGACGTCAGCTACGTTACGTTAGTAGGCATGAAAATGTACTATTTTGATAATAGATAAAGAATTTTAAAATGAAATAAAACACATGAAAACCGTGGAAAAACACAAATACACATATAAATACACATAAAGAGCTAGTCCATAATACTTTACAGGTAGTTTTACTGCTTTAATTATGAGTCGAAAATGTTCAAAAAAGCATGACCTAATCATAGTTGTGGAGATATGCGACATTAAAGTTTGCATTTTTTTTCAATATTTCTGACTTAATTTTTACAAGACATTGAACTATCATTACTGTAAAAATTCATTCCCTTTTATACAAGTCAAATAAAATGATAAAAACCTTCCAATTCCAATTGGAAAAATTCTAACTTGATTTTTTTTTCCATTTCTTTCTTTTTTTTCTTCAGTGTTTTTTTTCTTTTTCCTTCAGTGATTTTATAATTTTATTTAAATTGGATTAAAACAAATGAATTTTTCGACGTGAATAAAATTTCCACAATTAATATAAGTCACTGTAATGATAGTTCTATGTTTTACAAAAAATAAGTAAATAATAATAAGAAATATTGAGAAAAAAAAATGCAAACTTTGGTGTCGCATAACTCTATAACTATTGATATGGTCATGCTTGCATGAACATTTTCGACTCATAATTAAAGCAGGAATCTTATCTGTAAAGTATTGTGGACTAGCTCTGTTACTCTGTATATATCGAAGCATCGTATCCGGCAAGCCTAGAATCTTTAAATTATAAAATTTTAAATATTTCTAAATTCTTTTGAAAAAAATAATTTTTTACTGCCTTCTTTAATCTGTAATCTGTGACCCAGTAAATACAAACCTGAAAAGTGAAGATTATACTGTAGAACAATATTTTCTATTTTCTATTTTAATAAAGAAATATATAAAAAAATATTCTGTTGAATGACGATAGATATATTTATAAACAGTTGGGACTAATAAGACACATAATGTTGTGCCTATTATGGTAATTTTAACGAATGAATAAGCGGAGTCTAGTCATAATACAAACAGCAACTGTCATTAATTTACAATCCTAATTGATATAAAAAATGTTAACAGTCAATTAAAGTGTTGTGCAATCATTAATTAACATAATAATTACATAACAGATGTTAACAACAACAAATAACGATTAAATAGTCTAATTAGACTGCAACAGACTTTGGAGAGGGTGCACTGCCGATATATTAACAAGAAGCTTACATCGACTCGTTGGCAGCGATCAGAGAGAGGGGGTTAATGTTTTATCACCATCCCGATATCTACAAGTAATGTATATCAAATTTCGGCCCATGTAAGCATTGCTATATTATAATCTAGACTAATGCCCGAAATTTTAGAATGACAATTTATCACAGCTCATATAGATTTATTAGGCAAAAAGACATACAACAAATAAGAGGTATAAAAGCAAAAGCAGCAAAATCCCAAAAAAAATTTAAATGTTTTCATAGCGGTCACCGAGGATTACAAACTACTGAATTCGAGATTTTGCTCTATCCTTTCCAAAATCATGTTTCCAAATCAGTATTAACCTGTTCCAGGGCCCAAGATGTGTATATACGTCAGGAGCCCCTCCGTAATGCATGACTTTGGCACGGAACGGGTTAAAAGCAAAGACTATATCCACTTCAACCAATCTACCCCGAGGATGTGTTACGTGAAAAAATGTTCATGTCATACTAAAGTGAGAGTTGATGTCGATTTTAGACTGTAACATCATAGCAAAGACAGCAATTTCCAATTATAAAAGTAGTAAAAGCAGCAATGTTCAATATTTGATAGAAAACACAGCAAAATACATATTTAAAAGTTAAATATTTATTTATTCATGTATATAAAAGGAAAACTGAAGTGCCAATTGTTTTTTAAAACTTATTTCCAACAAGATGTAGGTTTCGTAGAATCCAGGAAAATTTCCTTGAGAAGGGTTTTTTTATTTATGTCAGAAACACCTTTGCTTTTATGCTCTTCGAACATAAAAACCCCTGATCTAATAATATCACTAAAAGTCAGCTCACAGGCCACAGTTTGGGAAACTTTACTCTAGACAATTGGTTGATTCTTATTATATTCACAAGCAATAAATGAAATGGGTAAATAGGAATTTTAAAAAAGGCAATGAATATGTCCATATGTTCAAAGCACCAACAAATGAAATAGTATTGATTTGATATAAGAATATATATTTTTCTTCATCCAATGACTCCTCCAAGCTCCATAAAGCCTACAACAGTCTTCCCTCTTTTGAATGTTTTTATAACATAAATAATAATGAACTTTTCTATAGAAACAAATATTAAAGAAATTGAAATTTGATTTGTGGAATTTTGCCGGATAGTCTTGACATACCAAAACCTATATTCAAATGGGGAAATTATTATTTAAAATCCCACACTACTTTGTTACATTAATCTATAATTTACTAGTGATATTGATTTATGGTTGAAATGTGATTTAATTATTTATTTAGTTACATCTTTTCTATCTATACACATTAGTATTGCAAAGAACAAATATCTTTATATAGGTAGGTATAACAAATTACAGCTAAAAAGGTAACAAAATGGAATAAAAAATATAAAAATCAATATTCACCACACACCTGTGTTTGAAAACTCCTGAAGAACTGGTGAAAAGTTTAAACAAATACAAAAATATTATAACAGAAGGAGAATTTAAGACAAACTAGTTCAGGGCTCATATAATGGCGTTTTTAACATGTAAAAATGACAAATTTCTTGACAGAGTGAAACTGAAGCAACATTAAATATTTAAGGGGCTAAAACAAGGCGTAATTACGCGCCGACCGCCGTACGCAGAATGAAGCAAGGTCGCCGAGTTACAAAAATCAAAAAATAATACAATTCAAAGCATTCACTTAGATTTTTTGTTTTCAAGAAATTATCTACTGTCGTGGGAAATTGTGGTTTGTGATCGACAAAAAACATCCTGGACTTGTTAACTATAATTGTAAACAACATTATGATTGTCATCTGTGATAATTTACGAAAAATAAAAAATGTTTAATATCTCACGAATTGCTATCAAATTTTGTAAACCTCGCAACATTCACCGCAGACTAGATTCCAATTACACAAGTAACAAGATTCCAGCAAGAATGTTAATTTCTTGATTAGATACATTTTTAGGAGATTCCATTTCGTAATATCCAACCTCAAATATGACATAATAAAAGTGGTGGAATTCAAACAGATTTTAAATTAGTTTTGTTATGTATATTTGAGCGTACTTACATTTGGACACCTTCGCGCAGGAGGAACTCGGCGTATTTTTCGGTGAAAACGATTTGGAACTGGAGGTACCCATTCTCTAGAATTATTAAATTTTTAATGAGGAACACTTCAATAACACATTTCAAATCACGTACGTCAAAACGAATGCGACACAAAATTTCAACAGGTGTTTAGCACAGCACTCCGTGCAGATCCGGCGATGACCTCACGCGGATGAAATTCACTCGCGCAGCTTGCAGATCCCGGGGATTTGCGTTAATCTGTCCTAATATTTCAAATGCGCTGTTTGACATGAAAATGAAATTTTAAAATTTCCACCAGCTCATTCTGGCCTTTAAAAATAGAACTGAACCCTGAACACACTTTCTATTTCGTCCGGCTAGAGGTGGCGGAGGTCGCCGGTGGCCGAAACGAAAGAATTTATGGTCAGAACAACGACTGACCTTATTTCGCGACTGTTAAAATGATCTAATCTAGTGTAGAAATCGACCAGCACTCAAAATTCAGACAACTCACCAAGCTTGTAATAATTGGATGACGGGTTTGAAATCTGACAATCGCCGGCGCTAAATGACAGAAACGTCTCATATTCAAAGATTCCTGCAATCCTGTCGGCTTATCTGTCGATTTAGATTGTAAAGCTTAAAGCAACGCGATAAAAACGGTACCATTTATATTACCTATATTTACACAGTTCTTGTCACAACGGGTTTTTACCAAAATCAAACACAATAATGTCACATACGGACATGTCAGTCGTGCAATTATTGAATTATATCATACGGAAGTTTAGGAACTTGGAACTAAGAATAGAGATTTTGGATCTAGAAGCAGATTGTTCATGAATGAACTGTTCTTTTAGAACGTTCATTAAATTAAATGGAGTTTATATTTAAAGAAACTTATTTTTATTTCGTATTGACGCAGGAGTCCCTAGTGAACCGTCAAAATGGCCATCCATATTTTAAACAAACTAACTGGCCATCACGCCGTTTCTCCGCAGGGGTAGGCAGAGAGGATAGAACGCCATATTTTTCTATCTTGATACACCACTTTTGCTTCGGCTACATACATACATCTTCTCATGCAAGCTCTACGATTGTTAAGACTTTTAACAGGGCCACTCTCCAATATTTGTAGTATTTGATCATGCCAGGTCTTTCGTGGACGCCCTCTTTTCCTGTTGCTTTCAACACTCGCCCCATATATTTTCTTAGCCATCCTTTCCTCGATCATACGTTCTACATTACCAAACCATCTCAGCATTCCTTTCTTTAATCTGTCTACCACACTACAGCCAGCATTACATTTACTTCTAATTTGTTCATTCCTCACTCTATTGACCAAGGATTTTCCACACAGGCGCATTTCCACCCCATTTAGTCTACTTTCATTCCTTTTTTGCCAATTCCAGGATTCACTTCCATACATCAGAGTCGGCACTGGAATGCCACTATGTGCCGCTAGTCTTACTTCTTTTGACAAATTTTTATTGGCCATAATGCTATTCAGAGCACCATTAACTTTGTTACCCGCAGTCGCTCTCCTTTCGATATCGTTCTCAGCCTTGCCGTCTCTACTAAATATACTTCCCAAGTACACGAACTCATTCACTTGTTCTAAGAATTCGTTGCTTAAGACTATAGATAATATAATTTTAATACTATAAATGGGTGTCTCTTAATTAAAAATAAAACCCGCGTGTAATTGCATTCAATGGCTATTCACATGTACTCGTTTTTTATATAAATGAAAAATAACAATGTTAATCTATCAATGCTATCACCTTTCATATAATTTGGGAAAATAGCGCATAAAAGATCCAGAGAATTGATAAATTTTCGATTGCTCACCGAGCTGCTTAGGGCCGGTTGTTTGATAAGTAGTAATAGTAAGCGAAAAGCATTTGATTGGTAGAAAATGCAAAAATCTATGCTTTTTGCTTAACTATTAGTACAGGTCAAACAACCGGCCCTTACCTATAATCCTTTTCAGAGTATTTTTCCATACAGAATTGACGATAAAATGAACAGTTCACCGAATTGAATGCAAATTCCATCACTATTTAAAACAAGCAGTAGGGTGACCAAGCGCTCCACAAATTAAAAAAAAAACGACACTTTTTATGGCAGCAGTAGGTACCACGAAGCAGTAGGTACTTGTTAGTTTACTAAAAATAATGTTTTGAGGAGATATGTAAATTTTATTTAATATGTTTAAATAAAAAAATATATTTTCGCTCTTTAACCGGCCAAACGAGGAAAAAATAAATTAGAACAATTTATTATTGTGAAGTCTGTAAATTTAGATTTTAAGCTTAATCGTCAATATAATCCAAAGGTCGCGGGTTCGAATCTCACTCCAGACCAGCAAGTTAATCCTATTTTCATAGCACAAGCGTTTAGCTTAGTTTGAATAGAGTAAGAATATTGATGTGACACGTATTCCGTGTTCGCACCTCTATTTAAAAAAATCAGCTGATAATCAGAGTTCAATTTTTTTTACAAATTGTCATTAATCATACATCAACATGACTCCCCCAAGTTTTTTCTACTATAAGACATCCTGTATGTGTAGTATTTTTAATAAACTACTGCCATAACTGAAACAGTTAATTTAAACATATTTTAAATATTCAAATGTGACATGAATTATTCTTTATACTGCAACATTTGAATTGCAATTAAAAATACTAACACTTAAGCAGTTGGCTATCGCCGAAATCTGGATATCGACTGGCCGCTGCGAAGCCGATAGTGGCCACTGCGCAGCTATTATAATATCTGCGATTAACTATCGCCCATTACCTGCTGCTTTTCATACGATTTGATTATTTTTTAAAACTGGTAATTGCAAAACCACACGCTGCGTTTTAGAAGCAATCATAATATAGATGATACGTCACCATGTACGCGTTTAAGCTTGACACATTTCCAATCACATACGTATATTCTAACCCAGAAAAACGTCAAAAATATACTTACCTGCAGAAATAATAAAATCGACGTAAAAAATATAAATATCGATGAATTTCGCCTTAAAATGACACGAATGTTAAATGATGTATACATAATATTTCTACACATTAAATAATATCTAAATATATATATATCTATATCTATATATATAATATATATATCTCCGTCCGTCTGTCCCCGTAACTTCTTTATAGTACTTTTTTTATATAAATAAATAAATACTTATTCCTTAAGAGCCGAAACGTAAATGTACCGTCATTTTTTACGGGTTACAGCTAACTATAGTCCGTCCAACTTATCTGGAGAATAAAGGAGGGCGTCCCAATCGTTGTGGTGCTGCCCATAGTCTAAAAATTATCTCATTTGTAGGGAATTTTATGCAAATTCGTTTTTTCTTAAACAAGTTATTAAGCAGTATACGACACGATAAAAAACAAAAAATGTAAACTAACGTACAAATAAATTTATCAAAATATACATTCGTAAAATACACAACGTCACAAAATGGCGTTTTTTCAAAATCAAAGAAAAATACAACTTTCAGGAAAAAAAACAAACAATAATAATTCTTTTAGGCCGGCGCCACATTACGCAGATCTTCCGCCGCGTTTTTTCCGTTGCGCCAAATCGGCAAAGCAAATAGATCGACCGATCATCCGCGTACTGTGTTTAATAAGCGCATATTGTATGGAAAGAAATGTAGCGATGTTCCACGACAGAAGAGACGCGGCGGAAGATCCGCGCAGTGTGGTGCCGGTTTTATTCGGTGTCTCATACCTAATGATCATGTCCACCATGTTTAACGCAGTAACACCTAAGGATATCAATCGCTTTAGGGCCGTTGTATCAACTTGGTTTATTATTTAGTAATCTTTCGTTCAAAGCATAGATATTTTGCATTTTCCACCGATCAAACTACTCGCCCTCGTGAAAATCTATGCTTTAAATGACTATTGCTATAAAGTAAGATGATGCAACCAGTCTTTAATGTGCATAAATAAAAAAGTTTATTTTTGAAAAAAAAGGTGTTTATACAAATGAACTCGTTAATAAATTATGTAATAAAAAGTAAAAATAATAAAAATTCTATGTTATCGAATAAAATATGTTCTAAAACTTTTCTCATCTCATTAATTCAATTTTTCCACTTATCCTTGTTCTTTTTTTTCCGGGTGTAGACATTTTAATGCCCATTTCCACGGCCACTTTACCTTCTTTAACTATTTTGTAAATTGCCGATTCAGAAATACCTGAAGAAATTGTATAATAGTAAAATAAAAAAATAAGTATGGGAAAATCATTATAACTGCATAGCAGCACTAACCTGAAGTGGCGGCAATAAGTCTATGAACAAAATCAAACGGTATAATTGGGGCTTTTAGACGTTGTTCCTCTTCAAAAAACGTGTGCATTTTCAAGATTATTTCCCGAACACCGCTTTTAATGGTTTTTGGCATGGTGACAATCTACAATTTTCTTAAAAAACTATCGAAACAGTCGTGAACCCCTCTGTAAACAAAGTCTGTCAAAGGTCTGTCAGCTGTAGATAATCCAATATGGCGTCGTTAGTTCCAAATTTGGCCATTCTTCAGATAAGTTAGACGGACTATAGCTGTAGCTGTAATAATTTGCACACCGCGTTTCATAACAAAATCTTACGATTGCTTGCAATGGAAAAACAGCGCACTACTACTCAAACAATAAGCAGGCTCAAATTTAAAAAGGATGTTTTATAGAGGTGGAGAACTTTACAATTTGACAGATAATTTTATGGCATTAATATTTGAGTATGATTTCGGGCATGTGGGCGCCGTGGCTGGCGCGTACATGGCGTAAACTGGAGTAGCGAAGGGAAAAACTACATTTCAAAATGAAGACTACAACACACACACGTTCACCAATTTGAAGACTACAAAGTGTGCACTACGAATTGAAGTGAAGTATAGTCCGTCTAACTTATCTGAAGAATGGCCAAATTTGGAACTAACGACGCCATATTGGATTATCTACAGCTGACAGACCTTTGACAGACTTTGTTTACAGAGGGGTTCACGACTGTTTCGATAGTTTTTTAAGAAAATTGTAGATTGTCACCATGCCAAAAACCATTAAAAGCGGTGTTCGGGAAATAATCTTGAAAATGCACACGTTTTTTGAAGAGGAACAACGTCTAAAAGCCCCAATTATACCGTTTGATTTTGTTCATAGACTTATTGCCGCCATTTCAGGTTAGTGCTGCCATGCAGTTATAATGATTTTCCCATACTTAGTTTTTTATTTTACTATTATACAATTTCTTCAGGTATTTCTGAATCGGCAATTTACAAAATAGTTAAAGAAGGCAAAGTGGCCGTGGAAATGGGTATTAAAATATCTACACCCAGAAAAAAAAGAACAAGGATAAGTGGAAAAATTGAATTAGAAGCCGTAAGACGAGAAAAGTTTTAGAACATATTTTATTCGATAATTTTTTACATAGAATTATTATTATTTATACTTTTTATTACATAATTCATTAACGAGTTCATTTGTATAAACATATTTTTTCAAAAATAAACTTTTTTATTTATGCACATTTAAGACTGGTTGCATCAACTTACTTTATAGCAATAGTTCATTTAAAGCATAGATTTTTACGAGAGCGAGTTGTTTGATCGGCGGAAAATGCAAAATATCTATGCTTTGAACGAAAGATTACTATAAACCAAGTTGATACTGATAACAACGGCCCTAAACCGATTGTTATCCTTAGGTGTTACTGAGTTAAGCATGGTGGTAATGATCATCATCATCACCGAATAAAACCGGCGCCACACTGCGCGGATCTTCCGCCACGTCTCTTCTGTCGTGGAACATCGATACATTTCTTTCCATACAATATGCGCTTATTAAACAAACTACGCGGATGATCTATTTGCTTTGCCGATTGGGCGCAACGGAAAAAACGCGGCGGAAGATCTGCGTAATGTGGCGCCGGCCTAAAAGAATTATTGTTTTTTTTTTCCTGAAAATTGTATTTTTCTTTGATTTTGAAAAAACGCCATTTTGTGACGTTGTGTATTTTACGAATGTATATTTTGATAAATTTATTTGTACGTTAGTTTACATTTTTTGTTTTTTATCGTGTCGTATACTGCTTAATAACTTGTTTAAGAAAAAACGAATTTGCATAAAATTCCCTACAAATGAGATAATTTTTAGACTATGGGCAGTACCACAACGATCGGGACGCCCTCCTTTATTCTCCAGATAAGTTGGACGGACTTTAATTGTAGTACTACGAAATTGTAATACTAATGAAGTGAAGTAATGAAATGAAGTAATTGTACTACAAAATTGTAGTACTAGTGAAAAATATATGAATATGTCGAAATATTTCGGTAAAATAATATTTGGCGACCTTCAAAAAAAAGGTCGCCAACCAGATTACTTGATTTAATCCCAAAATTTTTTTCAAACCATAAGGGGGGGGGGGGTTGTTCCAGTTTCCAGAGATTTTTTCATTTATCTACATCGACTTCCCAAAACTTTCACATAAAAAATGTACTATTTGAAGTATGTGCTCGAACTTTCGATAACTACTTTGAAGTGTTTGCTTTGAAATGAAGTGTACTATTTGAAATATATACTTTCAATAACTTTGAGGTGTGTGTAGTTTGAAGTGTGCACTGTGTAGTACTACATTGTAGTAGTGAGTAGAGAGCGGACCCATCAATAATCTGGAGGTCCAATTTCACAATCCAAATATGTTCAGTGATGAAGCACACTTTTGGTTAAATGACTATGTCAATAAACAGAATTGCCGCATTTGGAGTCGAAACACTTTTACATCCAGAAAATGTCATCATTTTGAGCATTTTGAGGGCTGATGGAATCATTAGTCCATGTCTTCAAAAATGATGATGGTCAGAATATTACAACGGTGAGCGGTACAGAGACATGATTACTAACTTTTCGTGCTTCAATTGAAAGGCATTAATGTTACAGACGTGTGGTTTCAGCAGGACAGCACCACATGCCACGCAGCGCGCGATACAATTAATTTACTGAAATAAACATTTGACGAACAATAAATTTCACGAAATTGACCTGTTAACTGGCTACATCGTTCTTGATTTGCCGCCATTAGATTATTTTCTCTGGGGATATGAAAGTCGCATGTCTACTGCGAAGAGTGAAAATTGCACCTCCAGATTACACCATGTACGCGCCAGCCGCAGCGGCCACATGTCCAAAATCATATTAAAATATTAATACCATAAAATTATCTGCCAAATACAGCCAATTTCATGGATATTAAAAATATTATTCTGTTTTATTTCAATTTAAAGTTCTCCACCTCCCAAAAAAACACCCTTTATTACTCAGTGATAGGTTCATCATAGAATTTACTTTCTTTAGAATTATGTTCATATTCTACCTATATATATTCAGTGTTGCTTCCAGAAGTTGATTGTATCCTGAATGGTGTTTCAGCAATAATTGCAGTCCCTTCTCCTACAATACTTTAAATCTTATTTTATTTAAAGCAAAGTTTTCATTTTTATGCACCATTATAATGTTTTATCATGCTAACTGTGACAGTTGGTGATTCATGTCATAAATAATAGGCGCTAGAATGTATGCTCACATTGCATCCATTATTTAATTGGTATGTGAGACGATTCTCGACATGTCTCCGCATATAAATAATAATCTTCAATATATCGTCGCTGTATACCTATATAATAAATCTCATGTGCCGTTTAGTACATTCTGAGATACACAAATCAATTTTTCATATAAATAATGAACGTATACTAAAAGAAACGGTGCCGTTCATCTGGAAGGTCTGCCTAGTAATTATTTAAAATATTTTTTATAAATCTAGTCCGTGCAATTATTTTTAAAAACAGTTTTTATTTGGTCATCTCAAAGCGTACTAAACGTCACATAGGATTTATTATATATACAGCGACGATATGTAAGATTTAGAATAGAAAAAATTGAACTACGTTAGTCAAAAATAGTTCAGTATATGTGATATACTCTCTATAACAAAATCCAAGGGACCAAGCAATTTATTTTGTTAGAGTTTTCGTTATAAAGAGTGAGAAACAAAATTAATTTGTATCCGTGTAACTAGAGCATAAATAATTTATTTATCTCCATTTACACCATTGTATTAATTACACTAGTTATAACTAATTAAACTTATATAAATTAAAACTTTTAACAAGTCAACTTCGTTTACACTCTACTGTTATTCCAAAATGCTGCATATCTAATCTTTTAATCTGGAAACATCTTGAAATGACCTAGGGTCATTTTTGTGAATTTAATGAGTGAATTATAAAATAAAATGAATAAATGAATAAAAAAAATTCAGTCAATTTGACTGTATTCAAAACTTGGTTGATGCTGGATGGGTCGGGTCCATATGTTGTTTTCTCTAAGTCTTCTTGATCCTTAACAATTTCAAGATTTCCTCATCGGTTATCTCAGCTGTTGTGGCCAGACCATCATCAACTGCAGCGAAGATCTACAGCTCTTTGGAAGTAAAGGTGATGGATATATTAATCTGTTGGATCTACTTACTTAGCGGCAGCTCCTGTGGCGGTTCATATTTTAGTTTTGTGGAGCAGTCAGATTGTAGCCGTGTCTGGCGAAAATAATACCGAATAGTTGCTGCTGTCACCTCTTCCCAGGCTTTGCTCAGAAGAATCCACGTATCCAGCGTATTATTAGAGACTTTGTCGTCTGAGTGGATTTCGTTTTTTTAACACTTTAGTCGATCAGTGGCAAAACATTTGTCGTGTTGGCAGGGGAAAAAAGCAGCTCGATATTCTGAAGATTAGGGTAGACGGGGTGAGCGAAGCAGTTGTCCACCAGCAGTAGGATTTTTCTTCCCTTCAGATTGTATCCCATCTTTGCACACCTCTGTGAAAAGTTGTGATGTCATCCATGCGGACTTTTTAGCCTTGGCATGTGACCGATAACTTGGGATTATTGAACTGCGTGGGTTTTTTAACTTTCCAATAACCATTAGTTTTATTTTTCTGTATGATTCATGTTGACGTCCGTAAGCATTGGTGATGCGCTCTTTAGTGTTTTCCAACCACTGCTCGTTTTTAAATTTGAGAGTCTTTCGAGAGAAAATCCGGCCTCATCAGCATTGAAGATAGCGTTAGGAGAGTACCTCGAGGTCAACTCCAGCCAGCTGTTGATGATATGTCAATATCACAGGCCTCCCGTAAGTATTGAAGTAAGAAAATTCCAACAGACTTTCCAGAAACGGATCTTCTAGATGTCTCTTTTTAAGCAGGAGTGTATCGATTTTTTCACTGTAGTGAGCCATTTCATTAGAGTGAATTAATACATGGGTTCTTGTGGAAAACTAAATAAGTCTGGCTCATTTTTACGTTATGGAGAGTTTTTCACTATAGAGAGTTTTCATAGCGAGTGACGACAGTATATAAGTGCATTATTCTTCATTAATAAAAAATTGCATCAATGATAAACTTTCGTTAGAAAGAAAAAGAAAATTATTCAGTCATAACTGCCAAACTTTAGAACATGACGGACTACTGAATTTATAATTTTAAATACCGCATAGGATAACATGAACAGTGAAGTGGGACTCACCATAAACCCAGAGCTGTTATACGAACAAAGCTCCCATATCGGCCCTACACTTTCCCCATCCATATCGGCAATGTTTTAATGCTAAAGTATAATATAGTATATAACAGGACCAGCAAAATTTTCTCGAAGACCACCACTTTAGCAATCGCTGTTATAGAACAATGAAAACAAAAGTGCAGTTTAGGTTTTAGTGTAAGGCTGTATCACAATTCGAATCATTGTGAAAATTTGATTATTTCAAACTTTACAGGAGAGCAATCAAAAGTTTTTTCAATATTTTTTTTATTATTATACAATTTCCATATGTGTTTTGGATAAACAAATATAGAAACCGTTCAATAATAATAGAAACATTGACAAAATCAGATTGACTCTCTGCTCTCCTGTAGTTCGAATTAATTACTAATGCCCTTTTGGTTGGCTTTCTACCCTCGATATCACGGAGGACAGAAGACTCAAGCAATATGTAACAGTAAAAGTTAAGAAAAAAGCATAGTTTTTTCAAAAATTATTAATTTAATTGAGTTATGTAAAATGCAAAAATATACACTTCTTTTTCTCAACTTTTATTAACACTACCGATCAAGCAATCGGCCGTGAGCATGTTAGAAATACGAATAACAGATTCAGAGTTTCAATGGAAATTATTCATTTGAATTTTAACATTATACATAACATTAACATACACCCGCAATTCTAATCTAAAGTGTACAAAATGAAATAATCATATTCTCTTAATAGCAGCTCCTTTTTTGTTTACTCCACGTAACTCATTCATGTATTTTAAGACCCCCTTATGTTTATCTAAATTGCCTTGCATGGCGACAAGCAAGGTTCTGAGGGCAGAGTAAATGGATCTTTTCACGCAGCAAAACATGGACCCTCATGGGGCGGAGATGGCTCGGATGTGTGTGGTTGATACCCGCGGAATGCCAGGGGAATTCAGTCGGCAACTTAAGTAATCCAATTCTCCGTAATTAACTAACCTGCTTTCAAGGAGGCTCGCAATTTGAAGCCTCCACGCGGCGTAATTTGATTCACTTTGTTGCCCAAACCCTTTTGTCCATACTTACATTGCACGTTCTATTAACCGATACCATTCGTGCAGACTGGAGAGGTCTCTTCATTTTCAAAGTGACAATTTTTTTTTTTTAGATGCGTTCACACATCACTTCAATTCTTACTATTTTTCAAACAATTTTAAGCAATAACGCTACAAAAAGTGATTTAAATATTGCGTACGCAATTATGCTGTTAAAAAATAATCTAAGATGCACACCAACATAACTTTTTGCTGGACCCACAAACAAATTATTTTCACAACACCTTGTCCGTGGCAGCCGACTACCGGGTGAGACATTACTCTGCAATATACGGGGTATCATATCATAGCTAGTAGCAAAAAAATTTGTGAGTCTTCTTCATTCAATTTTGAATAGAAAACATTCTCTACACTTTGGGTGAAAGGTCGACAGTTACGGAGATGAGCGGCATCGAAGTTGCATTTTTTCTATCTTTCAATATTCTCGCTTATCTTTTGTAAAATGTCAAGACTGTCATTGAAAATAATTATATTGAATATTAAAAAGTCGTTCACTTTGATACAAGTCAAGAATTTTAACATATATAGTGATAAAACATTTTACAGAAAGTCAGAAATATTGAGAAAAAATGCAACTTTTGATATCGCCTACCTCCGTACTGTCGACATTTCATTCAAAGTGTAAAGTAATTAAAATTCAAAATTAAATGAAAACTTTCCAGAAGTTTTCGCCACTAGCTACGTGACACCTGTTTGCGTACGACAATGTTTTTTAATTTTTAAACAAAATTCCAATGTTGTATTTTTTCAATTTATATTTTATTTTCCCTTAAGCAAAAATTTCCTTTACATCCATCGAGTGTTTTGAGAGCTCAGCACAGCCTTGTAGCAAAAATAATATAGTATAGTAAATAAAAACCACCACATGGTTTCCCTCATGTTTTTATTCTTCAGGTGTTTTGCCTTACTTTCCATTTCCACGTAAAGTTTTCTCAACAAATGTACCATTGCGTTTTGCAGAGTTCATCGTTGCGTTCCTCATCGGAGGACATTATCATTTTTGTAATCTTTTTGCTGAAAATACTTTACATCAAAACGGGCCGTTCACATTTCTAGTGTCCATTTAAAATAATCATATATATATATATCTTTTTTTTTTAAATATTTTGTTTATAATCTATTGTAAAAGGGCGCTTAATGATATGCAAAAATATCAACATCCAACTGAATCGCCGTCACCAAAACAAATCGAGTGCAGTGAGTTCAAATATCAAGTCATTTGTAAACTAAATTGTACCTTAAATAAACATAATCCACAAAATAATTTTGTGTACGATTTAGAGATCTTGTAATTTTTTTAAAAAGGATTGTATACGTATTGAAAAGTTAAAAAAATCTAAATAACAACCAACATCTCTGGAATAAAACAATTCTGATGAAAGTGACTACCGTTACGGAAAAGTTCAGAATTATTATATATAAAAATATATATTACAAAAAAACAACAACACAGGAATGGTCGACTTTCATTTATCACACTCGATAGTGAGTGGCCAGGCGAGACGGTTTTAGCTTAAACAGAATGCTAAAGATTGTTGTACAGTTAAGTTACCCCAAGCATGGCGACCCGGGTATTACAACGGTTTTAAAATAAAATTTGGATAACAAAATCAAAAATATAATCACAAAACACATTTTGTGTGAGATAAATTAAGGAAATTCCGATAACAGGCGGTCACCATGCTGGTTTTATTTTTTTCTACACCCGAACTCGGTTCAAAAATATCAACAATTATTATAATATCCACTCTCCGACTTATTACTGGTAACATTTTTGATGTGTTTTTCTCGTTTCAAAATCACTACATAATATTTTTTTTTTATCAAAATGGAACATGTTTATACATAATAAATGAAGAATTACGCCTGTTGTGCCGTCGGGAGAGAGTCTCGAGAAGGAGAATTTCAGCGGGTTGGAGTATTATTTTTCAATCAGTCAAATGGAAAAATTTGTTTAATTTATATATCCGACAGTTCAAAATGTGATCTGAGATCAGTCGCAACGACGTAAACGTCGCCACGCTCGGTGGCCCTCCTGACGACACAACAGAGTTCAGCCTCACCGCCATCTTTGGAAAATAAAAACAAAACTCTCTTTTATAATAATAAATATGATAACCGCCCAATGCAAAAACGGCAGAAAAACTTGCGCCATTTCAATGACACTACTCCTGATGTTTACATTTTATTACATAATGTCCATCCATAAATACTATATCTCTATACAAACATGGATCCATCATAGCTCCGACCCGTGTCACGCTCACGCACACCGGGCGCCGTATGTACAAGAGGCAACTTCACATCTCCGCTACCATACTTAACACTCACTATACTAAACGCCTCCAGAACCAACTAATCTTAACAATTTACATTTTCTACTAAGGCCAATCTATATACTTATTGTTTCGCTAGTCATAGTGCATTATGCAATTTTCTTTGCTGTTTCTTCGAGCCTTTACAATTTCTAACAGCATCAGCTCGACACTATTTACATAAATATTCTGATTTCACATCTTTAATCGCTTTCGTCAAGCATGGAAAAAAATCAGTTTGTCGAGGTGTACCATGATATGGAATTCACATTGTCATTTCATTTCAAATATTTTTCAGTCATAATAATAATAAATTGAGTTTAATTATTATTTTTTAAATGCTAGTGACAGCCAGTCACGAAATGCGCTGCCTTATTGGCGGACATTAAAATTATATATATGTATTTGAAATTTAATATCAAAAGGATAAAACTTACAAAAGCAAATTATAACTAATTTTACACATTGGAATAAAATGGATTTATGTGAATATATAAACGTTTTACAAGTCTCCGAGTAACATAAATGATTCTAACATATCTAAGTCGTAAATAATGAAGCGCAAAATAACCAATGGCCGACAGACTGTTTGGCAGTTAAACTGCCAAATATATTGGCGCTGTTTATTCTGGAGGCGTTCAGAATTCAATCACAGGAAAAATACACAATTTGAAATGTCAGTTACACGAGTGATACAAAAATTACTTAGAATTATTTTCAACAAATTCTTATGGTCTTCAGATGCAAAATTCTAACTGCGGTCTCCCCCAACTAACCCCCCCCCAACAGCTAGAAAAATATGGAAAAATTGGTAAAAATCTCATTTTACACTCAAACTGTACACATTACTCGCAGTCTCGGGCTTGGCGATCTAGCGGACATTCGCTTTCCATTCAAACGGCAACGCGTCGAGTGGCGGCGTGATCCGCTCAAAAAAGCTACACTATGAAAAGAAATATTGAAAAAAAAAATTCCCAATCTGAACACAAAGTCAGTATTACAATTATTTACATACAAAGAAAATGTCAATTAGGGAAAGGCGGAGCGAGCAGACATCCAAAATGCATCTGGCAACATAAAAAAATTACATTTCACTTATCAGTAGTCATCGACTTATATTACATTATTAACACATATCAATATTATGGTTTTTGTTAACTTTCAAGGAATTTTCAACCAGGGTAAAGCAATTTAACATTATTACACGGTGCATTGGTGGAGAGTGTGGCATGTGTAGCCCCCTGCAACGGACACCGCAGAACGGAGAAGAGATATTCAAAATATTGAAAATCCCTAGCAAATAAATTAATCCCTTAAATATAAAATATCTCTTATAACACGCTTCTCTGAATTCATATTTTTGGTGTGAAGCAGATTACGCGATACATTTTAAATTCAACAAAATATTTTCAATCAACAAATAAAATTTTCTTTGTACAAATTAATAGTATCCGTTCCTAGGATGTCAGTTCCAGAGAAATTATACATTTTTTAAGAACAGAAAAGACTCTAAAATTAAAATGACAAAATAATAACGATTGTTTACTGTGTGTACTTTTTAAAGTTCCTCGAAGAAGAGGCGAGGAGATTTGATCCGACGATTTTACAATAATGAAAATTGTAACCAGATAACCCTGTATACATCCTGATATCGCTTTTCTTTGCTAAAGTATATTAAGCCTTAATCTAAATCATGCTTAGGAATCTCTTAGAATAGCAAAGCGAATATATTTAGCAAAAAATCAAGAACGCACTTGCGCAGGCAGATCGTTCTCGTATCGCAGATTACATTGTGCCTTTTCGAAACGCGAACAAATAGTTTGAATGTTGCCATTAATTAAAACTTTGATATTCTATGAAAAATTGCTTTTCTCAAATTAACCAACTAAACTATTAATAATAATCAACCATATTTTAAAAAAATTCTTTCGCTGTCCAGTTACAAAACGAATACTTCAATGATAATTATGGATATCTTTTACTATGGGATTTTTGAGGAATCAGGACGATGATAATCTGCCATACAAAAAGGGACCCATTGAGTTTAAAAAATTATCACGATATATTTAGACATCTTAAAAATGCAATGTAATTTTAAAATTGCAAATATGTAACTGAATAAAAAAAGGAAAGTAAAAAAAATTAACAAGTCAACGAATGCTAAAATCTGTTTTAAAATTTATCTTAAATGTCAAATGCTATTAATTTTATTAAATGCTTCACAAAAGTGACTAACACTGCACCGTGTCTCTGAGTACACGGGCCACGTTTGATTGTATCTTTTTCACACTTGTAATAAATAAAAAGACAACGGAAACTTGACGCAAGTGCGCTTGGCTAAATTGTCAAAATGGCGTTTACAATGTATGCAAGTGGGTGTGTGTGCCGACAGCTTCACCGAGGGCACGTCTGGTAAAGCAGTTTCAAGCAAATCAGCCTCTTAAATTTAATGATTGTATATAAAACTAAAAAACAGACACATGATTGCCGGAGATCGGTGGACACGGAAACTTGTAAAAAGTAAAGAGAAACACAGCGCACACATTAATTAAGCATTTATTCTTTTTGTGTTTTTTTTTTTAAATTGTATTTTTTCTTGACTCGTTAAATTTGCTTTTAATATAATTTAAGTTTTAAATTTGCTCGGTTTGACCGCTCCACTGTACACTTAGTCCATTCAGAGATTAACAATCAACACGTCACTTCTGCGTTCAGAGAAATGAGTTTGATATATAAGAATAAATATTTAAATATATAGATATATATAATACATTTACATATTGTTATGCATGTATGCGATGTATCATTCATAATAACAATGTGAGGATGTCACGATAAATCATTTCTGTTACAAAGTACACCGCACGCAACACGAGCCAGCGACAGTTCATGGTCCCGGTAGGCGGCGGTGCGCCATCACTGACATCCCTACAATAACATTAAATGTGACAGTTAATTGCATTTTCTTCAACAAGTCTATCAAAATGTTTTCATGTTTATTTCAAAACATCATTATTCTCGAACAGAAATGTCACCGTATTGTATCATATGTAACACTAAAAATTGTCAATATCTTCATTTGTTTTACTTTTAAAATGTTAATATAGATTATGTCCACTGCGAGTTATCACACAACACATTTTTTAGTGTCCTCTCAAATTTGCCCCATTTTTTTGGTATACACGCTTGCTTATTTGCTTCATAAATAAATCTTGAATAATAATATTTCCAATCATTTACATAAACATGCGTCTCATATTATTGTCGATACAAGAATATATGCAACCGCTGTATTCAGTGCTTACTTGTTATGTGTGAAAAATATGATTTCATTTTGGGTAACCTAATATTTACAAAGTAAGCGATACATTTCAGATTATGCGACGACTTCGATCCAAGCCGCAGTAGATTATATATTTAATATTAAAAATTATGAGGAACTGATTGAAATCTGCACAAATTATACAACACGACGGAGATCATTCGAAAATTTCCAGATTGTGTACAATGACATACAAATATTTAAATTAATTATATTCAATTAAATAACTGATCATTTCATCAAAGAATGTATAAAATACATTGTCCGGAGTTTGGGAAATCAGTATGAAAGACGCCATGTCGTGACGTATTATCTGTAGCCTGTCGCTGTGTCCCAGGAGAACGAGGAATGCTTCGCTCACCCGCGTATTAAAAAAAGGTGTGCATGTTCGCACAAAACTGTATTTATTTACTATTATTTTCAAAATGTCCCCGATGTACGTCGAGACACGCAAGCCCCCAAGACACTTTGTTTTAAAATTCATCTTATTTTATGAAGCGCTAAAATTTATTTATTGCATTAGTGTATAGTATGTCTTTTCTACTATCCAGTGATTAAGACATCTATGCCTTAAAACACACATATCTTTTACAATTTTCCCTCTTGCAATTCTCAATTGTACATGGCGATGAAACTAATTGTTTGGATTTATAAAATATATTAATTCCACGCCAGAAGGTAGTAGGAATAGCAACAGTGTTGTTGGAAAATACAATTGTAAACGTCATTATGACGTAAGGGCACACGGTACTAATCATGTATAATTAGTATATTGTTTATGCAAGGCCAAATGCAATGCAATAGGCAATTATTCATAGAATGGTTTTCCTCTTGGGAAATTTTTATGGAACACTAATATTTACGAAACAATGACAAACCTTCAAAACAAAATGTTTTGATTTAAATTAATTAGTTATTATTTTATAATAAGCAGCAGTATGTTGTAAATGATATTTAATACAACTTTTTTAGAAACACCCCTTACGAATTTCAAAGAATATTCACCTACATTAATCTAGCTAAACTATTAATTAGTCTTTTCCGCACCACATTCCAAATGCATCACCCGCTCAGCTAGGACAAGCAGCGGCAATCACAAATTGATTTTAAAAATTGAACCTTGCGATCTCCAATTGACTTTTTTTTAAAAAAAAAAAACTAATCTGTACACGTTGAAAAGGTAAATACTTACTCATAATTTTTTTTATAATATCATATTCGAAATATAACAACAAACAAAACTCAACAACAGCGCGGAAAATAATATTTAACATAAAAATTGATAACAATAAAAACTAGGATAAAAAAATTCAGTCCCTCGATGCTCATTCCGTGAACTCGCACGTCCACTTACCGTGGCTATCGTAGCGGAACAGTAACCAGACATGTTATTGAAATGGTAATGGTGTATCAAAATTACAGTTTCCTAGATTTTAAAATATGTTTTTTTTAATGGTTTTTAGCTGAATGATTCTGAATTTATATCACTTTAGAAGAGAATAGTCAACAGGTGCACGAATGCCTTCGTTTGCTGTCTTTTAAACGCACAATTTGTAGAGGGTTATTACTCAATCACATCAAATAATCCAAGGATTCTGACTAGTGTATGTGACACTTTGAGAGTAACGGACCGAGTGACCGAAGATAACGCGAACGACGATATTCGGCTGAATGTCGCTATAACTTTCAATGCAAAGTTTTACGATCGAGAACAATTTTCAGAACGTAACACTTTTCTAATCAAATTTTTTATAAAAAAAGTTCCATTGACTATCAAAACCGTACCGGACCTCAGAGTTCGCCGAGTTTCAGTTGCGATATCGGAATGGCCCTGCACAATTTCAGATTCATAATTTTCTATCTAAAATAGAGAATAATATGAACACACATAAGAATTGTCTGAGAAATCATTCTTTCAACGATCTCGAAAATGTACATCACCGTAACGTAGTTCATAGCTCTTTCCGGCACCACAATTCTAAAACAATACGCCGGCGGCTCACTGCGCACGCGAGCCCAAATGTCAGTTTGTCAAAAATATTGAATGAAGACACTTAAATGAAAACATTTTTTTTTTCACTTAGCGATTTTATCACACTTATATTTAATGAATTCACTTTGGTCGTTAAGAATAAATAATTATTATTAATATTATTATTATCGCGATAAGAGTAAAATGGATTTATGTAGTAAGCGATAGCATCCGGAGAACTGGAAAGTGGCACTACTTCTACTGCTGCTCGCTGAAGTAGCGAACCTTTCCGCCAGGAGACTTGATGGTGTCCTCCCAAGCTGAAACCAAATACTATCATTACAAACAATAAACAGATTTCCATAAGTTCTATATTTACCGTTGCGTGTCTTGCCAATTTGCAAAAGGTATTTATTCTTCATTTTAAAACAAAATGCAGGATTAAGTTGCATATTATAAATTTTGATCTCTCTATATTTCTGCACTTTATTTGCTATTGATAATCAAAGCAGCTATAGTCTACACTCTGAGATACATAGGAGCTAAACATTTTATCGAGTGCCAAACAAATCACATTTAGCCCTTTCAAACCCAATAGTAATTAATATATTCTTTAACACAATGGTTATTTCAGCATTATAACTGAGTGAAGCATAGCAACAGTTTAAAAAAATATTTTAGTCACGACGCTGCGCAAACTCCAGTACCTCAGTAAAAAAATCAAAACTGAAAATTCTATAAACAAATTAATCTAAATCCATGAAAAATATTCCCCTCTTAGAATATTTTGAACATAAGAATCGTTGCAAATATCAACATGAGTACAGTAAAACCACGTTAATTTGAAATTCAAGGGACTCGAAAAAAACATTTTGAATTACGCAGAACCCCATTAATTCGAAATACAAGGTACAAAAAAAAATCGCAATACAATTGAAAAATTTGCCTAAAATCATAAAAAAGAATTTCATTAATTTAGTGAAATGTGCATATTTCAAGAAATCATTTTTAAAACGCAATATTAATTATGCTAGTATGAAGACCGCGGCAATTATACTAATAAAAATTTTCAATTTTGTCAAATATTGAAAAAAAGGATGTATTGATTTATGCCGCAAGGGACTAAAATTATTTTGAAAAATAAAAAATCGTGATGCGATAGCGAAATGTATTGATTTGTGGCGCAAGGGGCTAAAAATTATTTCAAATTACGAATTAGCATTTTGGGACTTGTGGAGTTAAAAAATTTCGAATTAACTGGGTAACCACTTTAGACCAAAACCTCATCGGGAACTTGGCATCGCTTGTCAGCTGTTCCGAGCTTTTCGGTGCCAGATCCTCGAAACAAGGCACAAGTTGATGTGTGCTCCCGGCCCCCACAGAGCCTCCGCCTGGCCGCGGTCGTCATTGAAATTTCATCTTATCCCGAAATTAAGATTTTTTTGGACAGAAAATGTACGCAAATTGTACTGTTGGCTGCGTCCATGCAGCTAGTTCAAATTTTAACTGGACAAATCACAAAGAAGTTAAATGAAACAGATTAAGAAAACTATTAGGCAAATTTGTACAATTAAAAGATTGTATTCCTCGACATACACGTTACTGCTTGTAATACGCTATGGTAGATTCAATCATAAATTACGGACTAAGCAGTTACTGTCTAACTTTTCAGTCATACTTAGGAGAGAATAAAATTTTTACAATTAAGAATATTAAAAACGATATCAAACAAAGAACAAACGGAAGATGTAGGGATCAAACGGAAAATCTATTCAAAATATATAACATCTTAACAGTAAAAAAACAGCTACTTTATAAATTGACTTTAGATGAAAAAAAAAAGGGATTGTCAATCTCTCAGTTTCAAATATGCTCAAACGTCAATGGGGACTGTAAATAATTAGAAAATTAGAGTTACAATAAAATTTCAAGTTTACAATTAAACAATTCTTTATAATTCCGGGATAAATGGCAGACATCCACGCAATTGCTCAAGATTATATATGAATGAGGGAAGTTTTTCTATCCCTATTGTTAAGCAGCACAATTTGAGTCACGGCTGGGCTAAAAAACTATTACAATGAAAAGATTGCCAAAGGCTCTTACCCATCCCGACGTAGTGCACAATCTTCTCCAAATTGTAAGAGTCTTCGGGCCCGGCTGTGGGGGCCACATACCGGAGGGCCTTCACCGGCCCCACCTGCACGTCCTCTTCCTCCGCCCCCTCCGCACTGTCTCCGTCTCCACTCGACCTCCTTTCGTCGCTATCGGCTCTCGTCCTATCGAGAGCGAGCTCGTTGATCGACGGAAACTCTAAATTAGAATTATAAATAATCTTTCCGGAACTTGACGATTTAAAAGTTTCCGGCGTAGTCGATTCTTCCGGTGTCGCATCGCCTTTACTATCAGTCTCGGGCGTAGTTTCACTCGAGTCAGAGCTGACGTCGCCATTAAGAAGTTGCTCGTTAATGTCAAATCCAAACGTGATCCCGTCGATATTGTGAATGTTGTCCGTTGACTTTTTCAATTCTTCGTTGAGTATGATGACTGCGGGACGATTGTCCGCCGATTGGTTCATGTCGGCCAGCGGTAGAACCACATCAGGCGGTTTGCTGATGAACTCTAATTTTCCAGGTAAGAAATTTAATTGCATATTGTTATCGTGGTCGATATGGGTGTAGCCATCATCCAAGTGTGGTAAATGGTTGGTGGCGCTGTGCTTTACAAAGGCCACATAGTGGTCTGGCGGAGACTCCGTTTCGTCGTGCAATATGCCATTATCAGTTGGCATGGAATAATCATCTTCTTCGGAGGACTTAGTTGAGTTAGTTTTTATTAATTGTTTCTTATCGCCCGGAATGATTTTCTTATTTACGCTATTGGTTAGTTTACTTTCTACTTTATTTTTCAAATTATTCTTATCAGAAAGCCGTTGAGCTCGCGGCTCGAGGGCGGGATATTGCTCATGATTGTAGATGGGGTGCGGCGGGCTCTGCTCCACTTGCGTACTAACTATATTGTCCACTATATTGCTTTTCATCACCTTAATTCTATTCGCGTCCATCTGGGTAGCGTCTTTTATCAAAAGATTTTTTGTATTTTCCGTGGAAACATCCAGATATTTATCTGGCACAGATCGTTCGTTGGGGTAGAAATTGCACGATTCTATAAGATCTGGGAAGTTGTGGTGTCTGGCCGGTTGAGGCGGGGTCTGTTGTTGGACGGTGACAACGGCAGCGGGCGGCGGAGAGAGGGCCGGCAGGGGACGGACGGAAACTGAAGCGACGGCGGCTCTAGCCATGTCGGCGTACGATGCCTGCAATCTTTCGCCGGAGGCTTCAGCCGGTAGAGAATGTACAGAATCCAAGTCATCGTTAGAATCGTTACTTTTGTCTGAAGGAGGGGACGATGTGGATGTGTGCCTTCTTTCCGCGGACCCAGCTCTTCCGATTCTTTTGTAGATAGCGTCCCTGTCGTTCAAAGTAAAACCGCTATTGAAGCGGCCGGCATGTTTGCCCCCATAATTATTATGCGAGTAAGAGTTGTTCGTCCGGCCACGTGTCTCGTCGCAAGGACTATGCCTCTTCCTTATTTTCTTTTTATTGGTCACTGTTTGGAAATCTGAAGTCTCCAGAGTGAGTTCGATGACAGTGTCTGTGGATTCTGCATCGGGGGTTTTGGTGAGCTTTGGCTTTTTGGGTTTGATTGTTTGTCCAGTAACTGAAGACTGCGTGGAAGAACTATTTGACAAATTAGCGGAGAAACTGTCATCGGCATCTTGACCAATATTATTCTCGTGCGAGTAATAAGTGTCCGAGCCATCATTGCCCCAGGATCTCCGATCACTCCTCTTGGAGTCAACTATGTCAGAGTGATCAAACGTTGATTGTTTTTTGGTCTTCCTCAGACTCAAGTTGTCCTTGGAAGAACCGGAAGTGAAATCGTCCAATTTGCTGCGAGACAACTCCTCCATGGAATTAGATTTCTTCAGCTTATCCATTTTACAATCTTTAACTCTTCTTTCTGTCGATCTTTTTTTGCCGCCCTTCTCGTTGCCGTTGTCGTCCCTGGTCTTCCCGTCCCTGGAGGAAGACAGCTTCCCGTTGATTCCGGAAGGATTAGCTTTAGCGTGCGCCTTGTGTTTACTACTGTCCGGAGCATTAGACTCTATAAACTTTAGAATATCGTCTAGGTGTTCGCTGCCTCGATAGCCATCAATCTCATTGGATAGCGTCTCTGTCTCGTTTTTACATTTTTGCTTGCGTTTCGGTTTCTTCGAGTGTTGGCTGGAGGAGCCCAGGGTTGGATTCACTGTTTGGACTGAATTGCCGTTTTCATCGAGAGACTTCTGAAACCAACCATTAAGTTTTTTAAATCATGTTAAAATTAAAATACTCATATAATAGTTTGACTGTTTTTAAACTTTTATAATTATTAAATGATAAGATCCCACGAAAATGTATTGAATTCACATTTAAGGCGATCGTCTAGCAGAATGAGCAAATTTCACCATTTTTTCTCATATCTTCTCTTTCGTTTTTTATCACATTTTTGTAGGGACATATCTAATTTTAAAAATTTATTCATCAGGTTACATATATTTTAAATACGAATATCTTATTAAAATTTCATAAACTAAATTAAATAATTGATTAATAAATTACCAAACCTTCGATGTTTTAAAAATGAAGAAAATTGCTCCATTTTGTGGGCCTTTTATGACTGAACAGCGTGTGAGATGTCTTTTTTATTCAATAATATTACAAAATTAACGATTATCTTAAATTTGTTAGAATTATAGAAAAAATCTGTTAATACGTTTACATGCAATTTATGTTATAAAAAATACTGTTTTTTAAATTATTTTTATTTTTTGTGTTTTTTTCGATCCTTTTAAAATAGTTTATAACTTTTTTCTTTAATAAATTAAAGGAATAGACATTTTTATTTTAAAATTAATACAAAAAAATCAAAAAATTATTCTCGATTTCAGATTTTAGCTATTTAATCAAGGCACTGCGTATTGTGTCATAAATACGTTGCGTCTTGATTAAATATCTAAAATCAGGAATTTCGACAAAGATTTTGATTTTTTTTGTTTTTATTGTAAAATTATAATATCTATTCTTTTGACTATTGAAGTAAAAAAGTTGTCAACCATGTAAAAAGAGTTGAAAAAGACCCACAAAAAAATAAAATATTTTTAAAAAACAGTATTTTTTAAAACATAAATTGCATGTAAACGTATTAACAGATTTTGCAATAATTATAACAAATTTAAGATAAACGTTTTAATTCATAATTTTACACAATTTTTCCTCTTTATATTTATGATAATGTAATCAATAATGTGTTTGTTGAAGTTTTTACAGTTTACACTGGGTGTAAAATAAACTATCCTATAAATGAGTCGCTAATATCAATAGCGGGGTATATTGCGTGATTCAGATTTTACAAAAGCGAGGGTTAAATTTTCAGGCCCTTATTTTTTTACAAAATTAAATTTTTTTCAAGTCAGTGTGTACGATCAATATGCCACGTAGCCAGCTTTTGCAGCATATAGATTGACGATTTGATATTTCCTTGTGTAATGACCGTTTTTTCGTATTTATCTCAAAGACACCTCCCTTCACAGTTGACACTTATGAAGGTAAGTGAAGCCAGCAATTAATTCGATATTTTTTTAGACTTATTTTCTGTTGAACCTTGGACTATTGCAACATACACTATGTTAAAAATTCATTTGCTTCAATACAAATTAAATAAAATGACAAAAACTTTTATTTGACTTGTATGGAAGCGAATGAATATTTGATATTCCGCAATCATAAATGTTTATTACTGTGAATATCACAGTTACTCGGATTGGAGAAGTCCCGGGTTCTATGGATACATTTTTCTGTTTATCTTTCTATTTGATTCATTTAATTCGCTTTAAAAATCATTGAAGTTAGGTTAGTTATAAATCACACCCGATGATGAGAGGGACTGCTCCTCTCGAAACTATAGTCGTGTTAAATAAACTCAATGTGTGTGCATTACGAGGTTCAATTTAGTTTACATTAAAATAATCACAGAACTTTATTGTAAAATTACAACATCACAATAAAATGTTTTTTTATTTAAAAAAAAAAAATAAAGTTTATTATGTTCATAGTAGAATAAATCAAACCTTAAAATCATTCCCGTCGTGCTTTCCCGCCTGCAGGGCCAGCCTCGGGATCATATTGCACGAAGAGATATTCAGGAAACTGAGGTGCTGCGGCGCGGCCGAAGCCGTGGTGATGGGCAGCGGAGTGGCGGAGGTCACGGCGGTCACGGCCGCCGACACGGCCTGAGTGGTGATGGAGGTGGGCGGGGACGCCGGTACCTCCTGGCCGGACGAGGGGCCGTCCTCGCCGGCGCAGTAGCCCGAGACTAGCTGCAGCGGGCAGGAGGGGGCAGGGGCCGGAGGGCTGAGATCGCGGGGGGGCGGTGAGCCGATTTCCAGGGTGGTGCTCGAGGTGTAGTTGACGGAGACGCGTGAGCCTGATGTGTTGGGTGATCTGTAATCAAACAAGTTGTTACTCACTATGGAGATATAAAGATTTTTGAAATTATTTATTTCAGTTTTGTTGAAACATGGCTAAGGGCCGGTTGTTTCAAGTTGGATTAAAGTAAGCGTTCTTTTAAAGCATAGATTTTTACGTTCTCCACCAATCAGGCGATCCGTTTTCGTAAAAATCTATGCTTTTATCGACCGCTTACTTTGATCGAACTTGAAACAACCGGGCCTAAGCCATGTTTCTTAATATATAATATGTTTTATATAATATATAATAAAATAATAAATGTCATTTTTAATAACTAATGAATATTACAGCCTTGCTTGACACTGTTGGTGTAAGGCCACCCCCCTGGGTGATGAGTGACTGTCCCTGGTCCCCTAATATGGCCATAATTATAATATTGAAACCCACTATATTGGCTGCCATCTTACTTATTTTTTGTACGATAGAACCTTATTATAATGGACCCTTACTTGCTTACCATCACGCCGTTACTCCGTGGGGGTAGGCAGAGAGGATAGAGCGCCATACTCTTCTGTCCTGACACACAACTCTCACAAGCTCACAACTCTCAAAACCGGCGAGCTAGCATTCGAATATGTATTAATGTGGTCAGGCGCTCTATTCTCTCTGTCTACCTCCAAGGGGAAACGGCATGATGGTAAGTAAGTAGTTTTCTTGTTTTTACCATTCATAGGTGCAAGGATCGAGGTCAGAATTGAAAATAATATTTATTTACATTGTAACAGAAAGTTCAGATGAAGATTTTAATTAATAGTGAACATTTTCAACCGAAATGGTGAAAGATTCTTGAAGAACTAGAAAGCAAATAAGTCAGTTTTTGTTGCGAGACATTTCAAAAGTGGAATACTGCAGTTACAGCTTTGGTCAATCAAAATAGTTTCCCCAGTTTTAAATAAATGCAAAATAACACGCGTGAAGCTCCTGAATGTGTGTACAGTGCACAGACCTGATGTCCAGGTCCTCGGTGGTGTAGTAGCGGGTGGGCGGCGACGCGGCGCGCCGGCCCAGCGGCCCTAGTTCCAGCAGCATATAATCGGCCGGGCGCTCCCCGAGCGGGGGCGGGTTCACGCAGCGCACCGTGGCGATGTAGTCCCCGCCACCCCCGCCGCACCTCACGTCCTCCAGGAAGCTGCGGCGCCCTTCCACCCCGCCAAAGTTATGCTGGAAAAGCAACGCACGTACAATATATTAATCACTATTTGAGTAGAAAGTCGGACATATATTTCGACATACATATCCCTACAAAAGCCGTCGAATTTGCAAAAAGGATGTTCTAGTTCAAACTAGTTAAACTATCAAATTTACTATATTTTAAGATAATACCTAAAAAACTAAAAAAAATGTTTGTTTTTTTTTTTTACTGAAATATAAACATTTTTTTTAACATTGTCTGAAAATATAGAGTAAAAAATTTTATAGTTTAAGAGAGTAAAACAAAAATTGAATTTTTGCAGATTCGACAGAATACGCAGAGACCATCGATTCGTCTAATATAGATTTTGTATGTTGGTGGAACAGGTTCCATCAACCCCGATGGCATCTCAAAGCAAACGTACATATCAGCGTATTGTCAATTGGATATTAATTTTTACTAATTACTGATAAAGCCTAAGATGAGAAAATATGCAAGTAAAAAATGGATGCCTCTTTCATTTTCAAAGTTTTTTTTTTTTAAGAAACTTGTTACAAAATTACAAGAAAACTTTAAAATTATTTTTTCAATCTTCTGGAGCAAATTTGTCGGGACCTCCTTGAGAAACTTTTTATTAAAGATTCTCAGGATAAAAGAGAAATCTTCAAAGAGAATTGTAAAAACAATGTTACGCACTGAACAATTCCGAAGTCTAAAGGGATGTAACATATTTGAAAATTCAACATTCTTATACAGGGGACTCCAGCTTGTTTGGACGCGCAAACAAAACTTCAAGAGTTTACTCCTCGTACGAATAGTTAGTTCTAGTTTTCATAGCGCAAGCGCTTAGTTGATAAGTTATTAGTTCTAGCAATACGTAGACCGAAATTTTGACAGCAAATCACAAAGATGCATGTTTTTATGTCAACTTTCTTTACCATGTTACATTATGTAAATTAGAAAGTTACAGTCAAGTCAATCCGATGTGATACTCAATGTGTGATGGTGACCATTTGTAAAAAATAAAAAATATGTGCTAACGATTTCGTCGATAAAAGTTCTGAGTAAAACGATAGCACATAGGTTTGCCACATAATAAGTAATCTTAGGATGCGTACCTGATCCACATTGGCCGGCAGGCTGCCGCCTTGCTGACTGCGCGCCGACACGGGCCCGGCGCGCGGACGCCTGCCCGCGTGACGCGCTTGCCCCGCGGCCGCGCGCCCCCCCGCGCCGCCCGACGCTCCCCCCTGCCCCGCGCCCTCCGCAGCCAGGTCCTGCAGACTGCCCGAGTGTGCGAGCAGTGGGCGCGCCCCCGCCCCGCGCCGTCCGGGCCCCGCTCCCCCGCCGCCCGCGCGCCTGCGCTGCCGCGACGGCTGCGAGCCCCACACGCACTCGTGCTCTGTGTCCTGTTCCACCTCCTGGAGGAGCTCCTAGAGTGAGATAACACCAGCGGAATATAGTTAATCATGGTATTCATTATAAAAACAAAATCACATTACACGGCGTGTATGTGACTTGCGTACATTCATTTGTTGGCCCACTTCATTTCCCCATTGAATTATGTATCCCGTATCTCTTTCGAAATAGACAAAATGTCAGCTCTTTTAGGTCCCGCTTAAGCGAGACAGATCATTAACGTGATCGGTCCGAGCGTGCAAGCCAATACTGTGTTCATGGGCGACATTTCGACTATTCATGTGATGGATCATTAGAGTCCCACAAATCAAATGGTTTGCTAATCTATGGAACCTAGTGGATTACTCCTGCAGTTTAATCATGTATTACAACATATTGACAGTCCCTACGTGAACTCAGACATCTATCAAAAATACATTTGACTTTTTTGTACCGTAAAGCCAAACTTCGAACAGCTTTTCTGTAAATTATTTTTTTTATAGATGTCTTAGTTTAGAAGGGACCTTCATTACGAACCCTTGTATGTCATTATCTTTAGAAAAAAGGAAGGGGAAAAAATAAATGCAAATTGAGCGGCTCCACCACTTCTCTTGTTATTTTGTATTATTTTTATTACAAACTAATATTACGCACGCTAAAAACAAAGGTGACAGTATACAAAATTTGTCATTGTGTTGTGTGTTACAATTAGCGTGAACATGGAAACTGTACATTAAGCAAAAAACTTCACCGTGCTAATTGCACAATATACAGTTTTTACAGAAGTCAAAATGCTTGAAGTGAAAAACAGAGTTGTGGATAGTTTCATTTTTGTGTAAAAATTAAAGATTCTGATATCCCATTACGCAGTGGAAATTGTAGATGTTTTGACTTTTATTTTTATATTTTTGTGCTACGCGCAATTTTATTGTTTTTCTTCATTTATTTTACTTTATTCTTCTAAAAATTAATTTGTATCAAATTATTAATTATTTAATTAATAAATTAATATTTTTGATAAAATTATTTCCTAATTTTATTAAAACTAAAACATTAGGAAATCACGACAAAAATTGACTATGGGAAAATTTATTTTACATATTACAGTTATATCATTTACTCAATTCATTTGAAGGCATGATATTTAGGGACACTTTTCAAAAATATTTTTTTTTTTTCATTTCATTATCGATTAAATCGGCATTTTTTGGACAAAAGACATTTAATTGTTTGATACATGTACACATAATACATATTAATATAGGATAAAACATAGCAAGTCTCTTAGCCACTACCTACCTTGCTAGATATATAAAAATATCTGTTTTGAGGTAGGTAGGTTTTTATATCATTTTACCACCTTATATCGATATTTAATATTATTTTGAAAGAAACGTACAGTAAAAATCGAGAGTAAAAAATATATATATTTTTTAAAATAGAGATGTGAACACGGAATACATGTCACATCAATATTCTTACTATTTTCAAATTAAGCTGAACGCTTGTGCTATGAAAATGGGACTTGCTGGTCTGGAGTGAGATTTGAACCCGCGACCTTTGGATGACGAGGCGAGAGTCCCAACCATAAGACCAACAAGCTACTCGTTTATATATAATATATATAAAGGCGATATGCGAGATGCAGGAAAAGATGAAAATAAATGCAAACAATAGTTTTTCATTTCTTATCAAAACAACGGCAAGCTGAAATAAAAGTAAAAAAAAAAAAATAGGAATGTAATAAAAATAGTAAATAAAATCACAAAAAAGTAACAAGCAGGACTAAAAAATCTATAAAATATGATACAGTAAAATATAATACATAATAATAATCGCGGTAAAGAGAACAATCTGGAATACACATTCATAACAGATAAGAGTAACAAGCCAAGTGAAATAATTAAAATATGTGAAAAGAAAGTGAATATGGCCATTTTAAAACTCATATCAAACAACGTATCGGTACAGTATATATAACAAGCAGGCGTGAAATACGTGTTAAAAATATATTAAAGAAAAAATAGAAAATATGCACACAATCAGTTTCACTGTTTACCAAGAGTTAAAAATTAGAGGTTATTTGCACCAGCGTACTCATTTCATATTTGAAATATTGTATAGAACTACTTATTATAACATCAACATGATCAAAACTTAACAATAATATTTGGAAAATTTACTATGTCGTTATTAAAGATAACACGTAGAAAACTACCCGTTGTATTATTTTGTGTATTTGAGTTGATTCATATTTTATTACATTAAATGATTTTGGGAACATCTTCTCAATATCAATAATGAAACTAAGTTCAATTTTAACTTTAATTTGAAACATTGTAATGTTTACTATAATAAAATTTAGCGGAATAAAACAACGTATTTCAACTCAATTTACCAAATACTTCACCAAAAACCTTTGAACAGTTACCAATCGTAATTTTGCTGACGATTCAACAATTCTGCATGTACTCTGGAAATAATTTAAATTTTGCACATCTAGGTGAAAAAAAATTACAAATTGAAAAAAAAAAAAATTCAAGCATATTAATAAGCGCAGAATAAAATTTCATAATGGTTCAGCCCATTCGTGAATAATGGCTATAAGCGGAGAGCGAGCGTACCTTGAACAGAGAACTCTTCCCTTCGCGGTCCTTGGGCCTCTTGTAAGTGACGGCCTCGTCAAGCAGCGCCCTCAGCTGTCCCTCGTCCAGACTCTCCAACTGGCCACTCTCCTGAAAAAATTAAAATGTTTTATTAATATATATATGCTGACGCTACAAGAAAATGCTCTGTACTTTGTGTAATGAGATAAGATTTATTAAAACAGGAAGACTTGGGCGGGTGGGCCGTGCGGAGAGGATGACCACATAGGAGGAATCGCCATAGTCATTCTGAACATAGGAACTGCAACTGGGATGGAGTGACAAAGGTTACGTCAGGATTGGAAAGCGATATCTCGCGGTATTCAATGGAGAAAAACTCTCGAGACCAACACCAACAGAGCCAAGAATGAAGACGATTAACGCTTAGTAAAATAATAACAGTGACAAAAATTAAAAGAAATTATTATTATGAAAGCGGAGTTGAATGATACTCCAGCTAAAGGCATCAGGCGTAGGTAAGGTTGTACCGTTCAATTGTTACCACCCGTAATCGGCAACAATCGGAATAGGTGGTCACAATCAGTGCCTATAATTTGAATATTAAACAGACCACCAAAATATATAGACATTAACTAACATAAATGTCTTGGTACACAGACAGAGAAAAAAAAAACGAGCTTATAAATTTAATCATAGGTCAAAACAAATACTTTAAAAATTAAAAAAAAACAATGTCTATTGTTTTGTTTACTATGAGATTTAATTATTCAAGAAAAAATATTTAAACCGCGGTATAAATGTGTCTTAAATATACGCAAGGGGGGACATACTTCCGCTGTGACCCAATCCTCTCACCTAAAAGGGTTTGGTTAATCTCTCTATTAATATTAGAACTGAAATAAATTAATCATTTATTCATAGCTAACAGCAAAAACTTTACAGGTGGATTCTTACCCTGATAATAAGTTGAAAATGTTCAAGCAACCATGACCTAATATCAATAGTTATGGAAATATGCCATAGCAAAGTTTGTGTTTATTTTTCAATATTTCCGACTTATTTTTTGCGAAAACTTGAACTATCATTACAGCAACTTACATGGATTATGAAAAATCAATTCGCTTTAATACAACTCAAATAAAATGATAAAAACCAAAGAGCAAAAAATTACCAAAGAATTTTTTACAAGGTTTTAATAATTTTATTTGACTATATCAGATTCAGACATTGAAGATATCAAAATATATGTATATATACACTGGTAGAAAATGACTAAATTGTTCATGGTTCAAGAATGCTTACTTAAGGATTTGTACACACTATGGTACAGTTTTCAATTGTAATAAGACAATTGCACAAACCCATATCGCTGTAAATGTCAAACTGAGGGATTGATTGCCCCGCAGTCGCCGTTGTTGTGAGCGGTGCCAAAAAACATTGACCGACTGGTGTTTAAAATTTATCAGTCGCGCGACGACGTGAGGAAAACCACACTGGATGGTAATTGGTATTTACGACAACAGGACACAGAAGGGACCGGGCGGCAGAGCAACAATCTCACCACACTTGTATCCTGTTCCACCCGCAATATTAAGGAAACACAACATTACCCAAGAAACGCACGAAAAACAATTTACAGTTCAAAGCAACAAAAAAAGATGGTTGCTTAGCATTTTAATAGTATAGGAATAGGTACATGGTATATATTATTTATTTCAATACTAATTTTTAGGTAGGTACAATGTATTTTCAGTTCGTAATTCGTCTACCAGGACATGTATATTATGTTTCTACAAATATATAAATTTATAAAGTGTTAAAACATAAGCTTGACAAAAATCTTATGGATACTGAACAAAATATTTGATTGCCATTCTAAAAATTTTAGTGACGTTTTATTGAGAGATTACTCAAAATTGAAATATTTTAGCGGGGAAGGGGCACAAGCTAAAATGTTTTTAAATCAAAAATGTATTGTGAACAGAAGCTGTATTAATGATTAACATCGTAGGAAGAGAAATCTCAAGCTCAAACCCCAATAGGCAATGAGTTGGGACAGTGCCAGGGAGATGAAGATGATCAATACAATTTAAAAATTGGAAAAGTAATCCTGAATAATGAAAAAAAAAACATAATACAATAATACCCCGACTTACGCAAACTTAAAATTATGCAGTTTTTTATTTTTTTCATTTGGCAACACTGCCCGTTATCTTCAGGGTTTCTCCTGGTGTGATACGCAATAGACGCATTTCGCACAAACTCTATGTGCACAATTTATAGTTCTGCGATTGACGATTTTTTTGTTATATATATTTTTAAACTACGTCTCGTCCAAATAAAGTAAATCTGACTCTCCTGAACCTAGCAAGAAAAGGAAAAAAATATCTTTGGAAAGTAATAACTTCATGAAGGATTTAGATAGCAGTAAAAAAAATTGTGAATTAGCAGGGAAGCTTGAGATACCGGAATCCACAGTGAGAACAATCATAACGAACAACGCATCATAGCTGCAAAGAATGAAAAAAAAATTATTAGCTAACTGCCTACGATGAAATCCTGTGTGAAAACAGAAGTCACAATTTTGTTATATTTTATGAAGCCATCGGCATCCAAATAACTTTTTAACATAGCTCATATTCAATCCGTATTTTATATGTAATATACGTTAATAAGTATGTGACTATGTATAAAGAAATACAATTTTTTCAAATATTTTTCTTCTAAACTAATGGTATTGTTAATCCTTGGTCCCAATTAAATAAAATTTAAATATATTTATATGCAAAGTTGCTACCCGACTTGCGCGAAATCGACTTAAGCGATTTTCGTCAGTCCTACCTATCGTGTAACTTCGGGGGATGACTATACACAAAATAAAATATTTATCGCACAAACAAAAGCAGGCTCATAAAACATATATTTGTCACGCATCTTTGGGCAGTCGATGGTTTAGATAATTTAAACCAAAATTTACTTATCCAAAGTAAATTTATTTAAAATAGTAGACAATTGTTTTAAACAGTTTCCTAAAACTGAGTACAAGTGCTCCTCGACCTACAGCCGAGTTACGTTCCTAAACTGTAAGTCAAATTACACACAAAAAATAAAAATATTTTTTACAAATATTATGTGTATTTATTTACACAAATAATAAATTATTTAATAACACACATAAAATTAAGCTTTCATTTCAAACAAACATTGGTTGTTAGGGATAGCACTATGAATTTTTTTTTTTATATTGCGAGAAATGTTTTTTTGGTCGTACATGCGAATCGTCTAAACTTGAGGACTATCTGCAATACCAAAATTTAAAAATAACTAATTTTTTATATATAAAAAGTCGCATCAATGTTTATAAGTGCGCCATGATAAATTTGACCGACTCGGTGGTCTCCCAGTACACTCGGTTACTACGCCAGGAATGCTCGACAAGCATATAATTTTATAATAAATTTCAAATTGATAAGCCTCCAAGTTCAGAAACCAATGGCATTGAAGATGAAAACTTAATCAAGTAATGGACTGACTGGCCCAAAACTCTTCAGAGGACGAAATTATTTTTAAAAACATATTTCATATTGATAACTTATCAGCCTATCCCTCACCTCGGGGTATTCGAGTTTAAATTGAGTACCTCGTTGGTGTAGTGGTCACGACGCTCTCCTACTGATTTGGTGGTCAGTGGTTCAAGCCCTATTCTGGGACACCAGCAAGTTAGTCTTATTTTCATAGCAGAAGCGTTTAGCTTAGTTTGGAAATAGTGATAACATTGATGCAACTCGTATCCTATGTTAGCATCGCTATTTTAAAAAAAAAAGTGATATTCCATTGAGAAGTAGACACTGATTTTGGACAACGATGTATTGTAACATTGCCCACATGTCTCAAATGGTTTTTGTATAATAAAAATTACTGCTTCTAAATGGCTTCTGTTTCAGTACATTTGTATTTACTTGCGTACATAGTACCTGTAAATACTCCTCCGATAAGCTCGAGCTATTGGCTCATATTATGGGGAGTATAATGTCTTTAAAATGTAATAACATAGATTCAATTTATTATAAAAAAACATTATTATGTATCTACTGTATAAATAAATATAATAAATAAAAATATGGGAATTTTTTGTACTGATTGACACATTAATAGTGTTTACTAACATATTCTTATGAAATACAAAATAAATGCAAAGTGGTACAATTTTTTTGTGGCCATTTGTATCGCCGAAGTATAGCTAATTTCTAAATTAAATGGCAGACAGGTGTGTACATTTGTATAATAGAATCTAATCTAATCGATAACGAAATTAAATTTTATATTTTCCGACGATTTATACCCTTAATATAAACGTGAAGCAAATGCTTTAAATATTAAATTTTAAAGAGTGGAAGATTTAAAATGAACGCAAAAGTGTTTATAATGAAAACACATATTTTTTCAGAAACAAATCACTCACCGCATATGTAACAAAGTAAATCATTTGGCAGAGATTCTTGGATAAACATTCGGATATCTCTGTCGCACCAGAAGGCAGTGCATACACAAGCGAATTCAAAAACATGGCACAATTGGATCACTATTCTTTTTTTACTCTAAACAATTTTACACATTTTATTTTAGTAACGTTTATAAGGAAACTTATAGTTTACGGGCAACTGTGTGGTCAATTTTAAAATGAAACATTTCTCAGAACATTTCGAATTATATAAGGATGTAAAGAACGGGGAAAAACATTTTTAAGTATTGTATATGGGTTCATCGTTTTTCCCCGATTGAAAATAGTTTGAACATTAAACTCATTTGTGGCCACTGTCATCATGTATTTAGATACTAGATAAGCCTGTATATTAATTTATCAAAATGTAAATTGGAAACTAATTAATTTATCCAACACTTTAACAACACAAGCCAGCCAATGTTTGCACGGAGAAATTTTTAAATATCATTGCGTCAGAAAATCTCATCTATTTAGTGTTGAATGTAATCCGACCCTAGATGCGGGTGGGACCCAGAAACTTTTACTAGAGTGTATTAAATTTCCGCGTGTAAAAGACACACTGAGCCACACGCCCGGCCAATCGGTGACTGAATAATGTATGTGTGACCTTCGTTACGAAATCTCAGTCGACCCAGGGTTATGTAAATGAATATTGTCTGCCGTGGATCTCGGGCCCTGACCTTAGACCCCGTGCTTGCGAGAAATTAAACGGCGCTTGTAGCCTTATACAGGCCATTCAGGTAACACTGCTAGGAAAGTATTCATTTATTTTTCTTCAAAACTGCAAAATGACTTTGTGGTAGCACACTGGCGAAGGGACAATAAAGAGTGATTGTGTGCAAAGTGATTCCTTTTTATTAATATTAATTTGTTTCCTGTGGGGTAACAGAATTAAAATCTCATGTGCAACTTTTACAAACATTACATATTTTTTACTAGAAATTTGTGCTGCAAAGATGGCTGTAACCACAAAGCATCAATTGTACAGAGATGAAATAAACCCCTTCTTTAGGTGAGACTGGGTCACAGCGGAAGCGTGTCCCCTTCGCATACATGTTAAAGTATTTATTCTTGCATAATTAAGTCATTGAGCAAAAAGTTTTTTTTAGAATATTGGACTTTTTTTACTCCCTTTCTTTTAACTCGTAGCGTCTGCTTGTCTGCCGAAAAAACTTTGGATCGATTTTTAATCCTTTTCCCGTGATCCAATCGAGCTGAAACTTTGCAGGCAGACTCGTGGTGACGATAAAAATGACAATAACAAATTTTAGTTTAAATTATTTTAATTATTATAGTATAATTTTGGATTTTTGGAAATTTTAACGGTTTTTATTACTCCCTTTCGTAGTAATAAAAACCGTCACCCTACTCGAGCCCGACGCGTGGCGTAGGCGTGATACCTGTTTCAAATAGTAAATGAGAAAGGGAGTATAATAAAAACTTGATTTTGATGGGTTGGTTTTTTAATGTATAAAAATTTAATTGCTAACCGAGTCTACAAGTAAAGACATATTTTTGTTATAAAGTGCAACTTGTTTACTAAGACATTATACTTTTAAATTTGTTGAGGAGGCCTAAAAATAAAAACACATACAATTCACATGCGAGGCCTCTGCTGGGTTTTAAAAAAAAATTAATAATTTTTAGGTGACTTATAATTTATGTTATATTATATTATTATACACGAAATAATGACTTAAAAGTAAATAAAATATTAGGGAAATACAAATAAACAAAATAATTTCACATTGTACATTCTGAGCGACCACCCTGTGGATATGTGTTGAATGGGCTCAAAGTGCGAACATGTGTACCAGAGTGGTGGGAGGTGAATCTAAGAGGCAGGTAAGAACATTACACTGTAAATATTTCATTTAACAAACAGTGCATTTCTGTCAGTGAGAATGCTTATATACAACTTTTAATCTTTCTAAAATTGAACGCGCGTACAGATGCTGTAAACTCGGTGTAATTTTAGGCTATCTAATTATTACGCAGTTTCCCAAAGGGGTTGGCAGAGGATCGAACGCCACATTCTTCAATCTTGACACATCACTTTTGCTTTGGCTACATTCATACACCCTCTCATGCGTGCTCTACGGGTTGTTGAGGCTTTTGGCACATAATACTCGCTCACCGATAAATGCACATTTACGTTAAAAACATTGAAAAGATATTTGTAGTAAAACCAGATTTCTTAATCAATTAGAAAAGACATACAGAAAAATCACATCAATGAAAAAATATTTGGCCCGTGCCGGGATTCGAACCACGGTAGCGCCAATATTTTTTCGTTATTTGATTTTTCTGTACGCCTTTCCCAATTGATTAAAAAATCTGGTTTCAAAATTTCACAGAACTGTGTTCTGAAATTGCAACTTCACAATAAGAATGTGTTCTTTAATATAATAATATCTGTAGTAATTTTTTTGCTGAGTGATGAAAACTCAATTTAAAATAATTGTTAAATTTTCAATAAATTGCTACAAAATATGTTTAGTATTATTACTGACTAATAATTGAGAGCGCATTTTTTTTCATAAATTAGGTTCATTGCGACACACACCAACAACCGATAAATGAATCTAGGTTACCAAAGCCTGGTGATGAAAAAATTTCGCAAGCAGTTGGAGCATTTTGACACTGAATTGTTTAAAAATGCATTCAGCAATAAAACGGCAACTTCTATAAATTCCGAATACACTGGCACACAACTTAATACAGAATGTTTTAGTGACATGCGGGCAAAGTTCTATTTTTATTTGCAAAACTGAGTAGCAAAGTTGGGTAGATTTTTTAAAAATACAAATAAGAATGCCTCATAGCTAGTAGCAAAAACTTCGGAGGAGTCTTCCTGATTAAATATTTAATAGAAAATATTCTTTACACTTTAGGTGAAATATCGACAGTTACGGAGGTAAGCTACATTAAAGTTTACATTTTTTTTCTCAATATTTCTGACCTATTCTCAGTAAAATTTTGGACTGGACTACAGTAACGTAAACGAAATATTTGAAATTCATTTGCTTACAAAAAATATATTTTAGTTTTTGCAAATTTTAATAATTTTATTTGACTTGTATCAAAGCAATTGTATTGATAATATTCAACATAAATAACTTTCGTGATAGTTAGATTATAATGTTTGCTTATTATTTACTGTACCGTACAATCGTCAATATTCGAGTGCGAGTGGTGATTTTTAGCTAGTACCAAGATACAAAACGCGCATGATTCAAAAAACTGTTACCAATACAGCCTGCTCAAATTATCAGTTAATAAAATAAAAAAAACAAAGCAACAAGTGGAGGAAGAATGATTTCGTAAATACGATGATAAGTATAACATTTTTCCATTTGTGATGAAGGTCTTATGACTCCGGCATTCGGTAAGGGCCTGTTGTTTGATCAGTGGTCAGTGTCCTAAGCAAGAAGCATAGATTTTTGAGTAAACGAGTGTATTCATTGGTGGAAAATGCAAAATTTTATGCTTTTTTTCGTAACTATTTCTCTTACTCCTGATCAAACAACCGGCCCTAAGAGACTTCGTTAAGAAAGTATAATTCACAAAAAAATAATAATTTTTTTAGAATTGCGCATGCGCTTTGAACCACTTACTGAAAAAGGTTTGCCGTCACTGCACCAGTGCACAAGTGTTTACACGCGTTGAACACAAATGCACCCTTGTCAAGTGTAACATGTTAGATAACAATTATTTCAGTCCACAATGACTTTATTTACAAACTTGAATGACTTTTCTCTTTGTGTAAAAGGCTAAATCATTTTATATCATTGAAAAAATGGTATTGAATGAAGATTCATTGTCTAAAAGTACTTTTAACTTTGTATCACTTTACAGAGGACATCGTTTCGCAATAAAGGATTTCTCATGAAAATAGTTGAAATTACTTTGTCGTAAATTATCTGGGATAAGAGCACAATATGGGGTTGTCAGCTATTTTTAATATTTACACATTTTCCCGTATAATTGAGTGTCCTGATTCCAAAAATGGCATAAGATAACCTGCTAGCAAGTAATAAATGAGTAATTATAATTTAAAAGATCGCAATTATTCCCTTTATATGTTTGACAAGTCAGCCATTCTATCTGTACAAAACGCGAGCCAGAGACAATGCAATATTTTATTCAAAGATAAAAGAGAATTAATGTATATTGGAAGCACAGAAAATTTACTATTTTTTTCAAAATAAGTGTTTTAACCGTTTAAGTGCTAAGCAGCGCTATCTCGCTTCTTCTGCATCCTCTCTAAAATTGCGTGAAGCGTGACGGCGCTGCTCACATCAGTGTGTCTTCGCGCGCGAGTTAGATAGGTAAAAAATATAAACTTTCCGAGTGTCCGCGAAGTTTATATTTTATCAAATTCATAATTTGTGTGCAGCTATGATTTTTTCCTATTGTACTAATAGAAATTAAAGAAAATGGCTCAGCACTAAAACGATTAAAAGAAAAATCAATTATAAATCAGTTATAGTCTGGTGGCAAGGCAGTCACGGGGTGGTCCATGGGTTGTGACCCCGATTACACGCCTGCTACGGCCCGTCAGGGTTTTACCTCGTTGTGGTTTGGTAGCAAGGCAGTCGTGGGGGTGTTCCACAGGTTTGTGAAACGTGGTTTGTCTGTGATTCAAATACTTATCCATAGATACGTGTAAAAATACAGATAAAATGGGTGATCCAGGCTGATCTGTCAAACATATTTAAGGGAATAATTACAATATTTTAAATTGTAATTACTCGTTTATTACTTGCGAGCGAGGTTATTTTATGTCATTTTTGGAATCAGGACACTCAATTGTACCGGAAAATGTGTTAATTTTAAAAATAGCTCACAACCCCAGATTATGCACTACACCCAATTATTTCTCACTAAATGAGTAATGTCACCTGAATTAGCAAAACCGTGACAATGCCAATGTTTTCCATTTGGAGAAATCGCAAATATAAAACGCAGATGTATAGAAATTCGAGATAATGTCGCCCCCACACCGCAGAAGTTAAAATAATTAACAGAATACATCAAGCCGCAAACGTTGTAAATTTATAAAGCTTTTGCGAGATTAGAATCACAGCTGACACTAAAAAACATAATAAAAGCATAGAGAAATATAATGTGTTAGTGAAAAATGCCGAATCACGGCAAAGCACCGCATGAAACATATATCGCCGACTGTCGCTTTATTTCGAGCCAGCAATAATTAAATAAAGTAGGTACACCAGCGAGTGATTGCACTCGCGAAATTGATAAGCCGCGCATCGCTCATGTGACATTGGAGAAATACGATCTAAAATTCATTGAGAAAGTTATACACGACTTAAGACTCCTGTAATGTAATGCGATGAAAGTAAAAATTAATTGCATTAATTAACACCTCAACAAAATGGGTTTGCGAAATGATGACAACACATTTTCGACGAGCTAGGCTCGGAATGAAGACTTGAGCAGCCTCTTTCGGCACATTGCTCGTGTTTTATGCGACATTTCTTCACGAGTCTCTTTAGAGAATGAAAATTAAACATTAGATTATCGAATAATATAAATATAGGCCGCGACAGGCGACGATGAAATTGTAATAAAATGCATTTCCGTGACGTAATTGGATCTCGGCTGCCTTCGGTCCGTTGGAAAGACTGCAAGGGCCGCCATCGAAAAACGTCTTGTCATCATTCGACAAATACTGACAAAGATCGCGTGAAAAACATATATAAACAACAATACCTCTGGATTAATATTGATTTTGAACTTTCACAACAACTTTCGACACAATTTTACCGGCTTCGTGTTCCCGGAGACGAGAACTGGCGATCTAAAAGAACATATTGCACGGTCCGAGAAAGCGAAAATACAGTTAGTGACGTAAGTTTATAATAGTAGGCCGAAGTCAATTAGCACAGAAACTTCAACGTGAATATCACTGATAAAAATTAAATGCGTAAACTTATACTAAAGTTGCAATTCGTACGTGTAAAGAGAACACATTCCGGGACTAACCGCGGCCGCCATGAATGCGCACTGCGCAATCCCACCGCCAGAGGCGCTGCTGTCGCGACGAGTTGCCAGGCGGTAGCGTTATCGCGAAGAAAATGCAGTTGGAAAATATTTTGATTCACAAGCCAAACTTTCGTCACGCGCACGTAATTTCGTTCAGATAG
>JADDOH010008359.1:0-24222 GCA_016648135.1 Agrypnia vestita
GACTCGTCCTGAACTGGGTATTTTCCTAATAAAACCGTATAATATAACATTGACCCAGTTTTTTGTAGTAGACAAGTAAATTTTTCATGGTATTATAGCGTGTTTCTTCGAAAGGTCCAATGTGAGGTGAGAATTGCGCGCACGTCACTTAGAGAAATAATATTTTTTACAAATTCCAGTTGCTTCGTTGCTTGCACGCACAACTTTGTGTGAATTTTATTTCTCTTTTCTATAGTGAATTCCAAATTTCAACTGTCAAATGTGAAATCAAAATATGATCTACATACTAGTGATGGGTCCGCTCTGTACTCACTACTACAATGTAGTACTACACTACATTGAAGTGCACACTTCGCACATTTTGATATGTAGTGCACACTACAAACTACAAACACCAAAGTTATTGAAAGTATAAACTTCAAATAGTACATTTCATTTTAAAGCGAACACTACAAAATACATACACTTCAAAGTTATCGAAAGTATGAGAAACACATTTTAAATAGTGTATTTTTTACGTGAAATTTTTGGAAAGTTTTCTGTAATTTGTAACAACCCCACCCCCCCATGGTTTGAAAAATTTTGGGAGTTATGAAGCGAAGAAATTTCTGGAATCTGTAACAACCCCCCCCCCCCCATGGTTTGAAAAATTTTGGGAGCTATGAAGAAATTTTTGTTCCGTATTACTTCATTTCATTATTTCACTTCATTAATATTACAATTACTTCACTTCAATTACTTCACTTCACTTACTTCACTTCATTTACTTCACTTCATTCCGTAGTACTAAAATTACTTCACTTCAAGTAGTTTTTACTACAATTGTAATGTACACTTTGTAGTCTTCAAACTGGTGAACGTGTGTGTGTTGTAGTCTTCATTTTGAAATGAAGTTTTTCCCTTCGCTACTACGTACTATGTTGAGTACGTTTGTTCTTTTCTTTTATTATTTTTACATGAATTAGTGACGTCATTAATTACAATTAACAGTACAAATTCAATCCGTTTCTATTTACACGAATTAGTTTATGATAATTTATAAAGAAATTTCGTAAAATGTAGGTTTTTGAACTTTTTATACGCAATATGAAAATGTTTATTTAACGATGACATTGCCATCGATGATATAAAATATTTGATTTATTTTTGTGGAATGAAATTATTCTTCTTCCCGATTAAATTATATATAAATCGTCTTCGAAATATATTTAAAAAATTTGTCGTGTTATATATAAAATATTTATTTCTTTAGAAAATCCTTGTTTACAATACTTCTTTTATAGTGCAGTTATTTTATTATTATTATTATTAGTGTAGTTATAACTACTAAGAATAGTTCATTATATACAGTTAAAAATTACAAAATACGTCTACATATTTTTTTAAATATAATGTATTATAGTCGATCACAGCATAACCTAAGTTTATAATACCCACTGCACGCCACTAATGTATAGTATGTCGTGGGAAGGACTTATATTTCTCTAGTATAGCCGCTTCAAATATTTGGAGGAATACTAATTTAGAACATATCTTTGGAGGTAAACTCACCAAGTGACATTGGAGCAGTTTTGACATAATGTGTAATTAACATATGATATTGAATTTATTGAAACGTTCAAAATATAAATTTTACCACTTAACTAACCATAAATAGGCACGGAATGTTCACTTACTGATTTTTATCTGGAATAGAGATGAAAAAATATAAATGTTTGTATTCACAATTCATTTTGGCCAATTTTGCGGTGAGATAGTTTTCTCTAAAGGGACAATATATATACAACTTTCAAAAGGTTTATAATGTATGGATGTTCTCCTTCTTCTGCTTCTTCCAATTTCTTCCACCCGTCTCTGTCTTGACCCTTCTGCAGCCAGGTTTCACCAGCAATCGATATAATGTCGTCGGTCCATCTCTTTGGTGACCTTCCGACACTCCCTTTAATTTGTCCAGCGCCTCCACTCCAATATTCCTGGCGCCCATCTGGTGTCACTGTGTCTAGCGATATGTCCTGCCCGTCGCCACTTCAGTTTTGCAACACGGTCCATGACATCGGCAACTTTGATTCTCCGTCTAATTTCTTCGACTCTTATTCTATCTCAGAGACAAGTATCTGCCGTTCCACGAATCTTTGTGTGCATTTTAATCTTTAGTTGTTTTATTTATTCAATTAATAATATATTTATATATAATTTTTTAATACACAGATACCTTAAAAATATTTACAATTTTTTTTGTATGTGTATACCTCACCAAAAAGAATTACGATTCTTGTGTGTGGTGAGGGATAACCACTTACAATCATATAGGTTGGTAATCTAATTTATTAGACAATGTGAAAGGTAATACATTATTTATCTAATATATCAAAAATCTCAATTAATAATACAATACAATAATACAATACAGTCAAGTAAATAATAATGTAGAATAAGTAGTCAAAAGAGACCAAATTCTACAATAAATGAGAACCCATTCGGCTTCACTGGGTTTTTGATACTTTTTACTGTAAGGGTTGTTGTATTCAGCCCATAAGTAGTATGCACTGTTAGTATGCACGCATCTTCGTCTTCTTATGGTGCCATTTGCTATCGGAGGTTAGCGACCATTTCGGCGCTTTTATTTACCGCTGCACGGAACAACTCAGGAATCTTACAGATTGTATATACTCTAAGCTTACACCAGTCCCTCAAAATACGCAGCCATGAGACGGATACGCCCCTCTCGTATCCTTAAACTTAACACAACGAAACAATGCGCGTATTACACACTGCACCCACACTAACTCACTTAAAAGCTTATATGAAGTGGACAAGTACTTATTTTATTTATTTCTATTTAATTTTAAGTATAAAATTTTATTTGGACTGTGCCTGTCTCACTAGAAATATCTGTGTTGAGACAGGCATAGTTTACAATATTGTGTAGGTTCAAAACATAGTAAATAGATAAAAAGTGTTTAAAGTAACATAATAGAAAATATATCATATATACGAGGTTATATTGTGTTAGTGTGTTTGTATAAGTGTGCCTATTTTAGCTCTCCCCTTGTTTCGGATCCACTTAAAACCTTTAAGTTTCGTTTTGCGGTGCGTTTTTCTACGGGATGCGAGATATTTCACGGCGGGTGCCGGCCCACAGGTTGACGCGCGCCGGAGCCGTTTCAAAACTTCCACACGGAATATATTCGTATTCACTAAATGATAGTTTTATTTACTTTTTAATAGTCTGGTACCGGAAAAAAGTTTATTTTTTACATTGGCTGCAATTGAACCAAATGTATTACCGGGTAAATCGTTAGAAACTTTGCATATTATGCACCACACGCTGATCCGGGAGCCCGCTGCAGGGCGGGGCCGGTTGCTGCGCGACACTTCTGGCGCGACGCTGTCTCGCGACACTTCTCGCCTCGGCCAAAATGGCGTTCAATCCAACATATTCAATAAATAACATTCTTCGTCTTTGGAAAGTCTTCTTAATTGAATTTTGAATACAAAATACTCAATATAAAAAAAGTAACCCATAAAAACCAAGTTTTTACTATACTCCCTTTGTTTGTAAAATACAACAATAATTAAAGACGAATTAAAACATATGACATAACACTAAACTTACAGAAATTTAATATATTTCTAAAATGTCAGATGTTTTGAGATGTCAAGATTTTGACAGATTCAATTATCATCAATATCGTACCTTATGAATTTCCAGCGTCAAATGATTTAGTCAGAATCAGATTTGAGTAATGTAGAATTCTTCAAAACTAAGCAGAAATCTAAAAGAAATAAATTATTATTTGATTTTTTCCCAAAAAACCAAATTTTTCTGTCATCTGTGAACCAATTGTTTTGTAAATTTTCGAAATTCATATTGATGTACCTATTATACCGACGGAGTAATTCAAATTTAGAAAATATTCCGCGACGTTGCTAATCAAACTTTTCTAATGATTCCAATTTGAAAATACCAATAAAACTTCTAAAAATCCGAAATTATACCATAATTATTAATTTTTTAACGAAAATTTGATAGATCTTCTTGATCGTCGCCACGAGTCTGCTTTGCCAAGTTTCAGCTCGATTGGAGCACGGGAAAAGGGTAAAAAATCGATCCAAAGTTTTTGATGACGGCAAGCAAGCAGACGCCACGAGTTAATATAAAGGGAGTAAAATACTCAATATAAAAGCACTATTTATTTCTTAATATGTCAACCGGTTACGCTTTAATTAAGCTCATCAGGGCACTATTTAGAACTAAACATTTATCGATTTATTAATTAATAATTAATTGACTATTCGATGTACAAAGTCACTTAACACTATTCTTTAAATCACACTATATCACAGTATATCACTCGTTTATGAAAACGTTTTTATCGCTGGGTAACACTATTTAACATTCCGTTCTCAATTCTCGCACATATTGATCGCTCCGGATTATTTTGCCACTTAGGTGAATACTTTGCTCGAATATTCGCTTTTTATCGCTTCGATCAGCTCACGACTGGCCACACTGGCGTCGTCTGGTGGCTCGCGCCACAGATAAGCAACTTAGCACCGAAACGAACTGTCAAATACGACAACTGAACTACCACCGCGGCGCAGTTCCGCATTTATATCAAAATGTTGATACTTTTGTACTATCTGGACTATTCTTGTGATTTGGAGAAGGACCTTGTTGCTTCTAGGCCTTTTTAGGCGCTTCTCGAATGTTTTAGATGTTTCCCGAATGTTTTAGATCACCCTTCATTGTTACAGGCCATTCTCGATAGTTTCGTGACAAGTGACATATTACCAGGGACTTGTATATGTTTATTCCTTATATAATATGTTATTCCTATCGATTACAGATATTCATAACCTCATTGTATTTTTGGATATGTTCAACATTGGATCATCTGTTTTGTGTCTTCTGGAGTACTATGCCGTGTTTTTACGACCTTCCTGACCGACTCTTCGGATTCCATTGCAGGGTCTATCATCAGGACTGATGGCAATTTTTGTATTAACCTTAACATATAGATATATGTCGTCTCGGACTTGTTTTGAGTTCTACAACTCTATAGAAAGTATTTAAATATGTTTAAAAAAATTCGTCTACTTCAGTTGTAAAATAGGTCATCACGAAAAGCCCTTTTATTTTAACGAGATAATATATAACCTATGTCCACGCTGAAAGTCCATTCTTAATACCGGTTAAAGAATTTTTGAAATCGGATGAGTAGTTTTGGAGATTACATCCAAACTTACAAACTTTACCTCTTTATAAACTGCTAATGTATAGATATTCATATGCCAAATTGCACAGCAGTTTTACGGCATGAATTTTTTTCACATTCACGAAATTAGTCCCGTAAAGATATTTTTGATTTACACCGTAAAGATGTCACACATCAATAATGCTAAACAGAGTGTTGGAAGTACAGGGCCGATGTGGGAGCGGCGAGTCAGGCTTACATTATATACAAGGCCAGTACTGCTCGAGTATATTTTGGAATGCTATTATTCACATATGTGATTAATGAATGCGAGCGGAAGTTCAGGTTCCAAAGTATATAATGCCACTTACATCTAATCAAAGGTTCATAAAGATAGTAAATAAGATAGTCGATGAATTTAGGCGATAACCTAACCCAACCTAACCTAGTATATTATGGAACCACCCTATTTGCGTAGATCAGTACAAAGCACACACGATTATTGCGTACTGCTGATGTGTAGATTGGCAGACGGCAGAGAAATTTGTATTCCAGTCTATACGCGATTATAGACGTACCAGTATAAATTGGCGTGCGAGGGAGGGCGTTCCTGAAGTTGCCAGTGTGTAAATTTATTACACAATACATAACGAACAGAATGTCCGGTGACCGGTGTCGGAGCCTTAAATAGAAATTTGGTCGGGCAACACTAAAGAAACAAACCAGTGATGGCGGCCGCTCTATCTGTCAATCTGTCGAACGGTAATATCGGTCCATTATTTGCTTTTTCAGCTTCGCAAAACTTGAATACTTCATTGGCAAATGTTCTTGCACCATCCCGGACTGTTTTGGATGTTTTGGACATAATAGTTCAGTGTATATTGGTAATCAAGATGTCACAGCTCCCGAGCAAATACAAAATTGTACTGAATGACAGGGCGAGGGGTTGCCGCCGGGTGCGGGCGGGGCGGGTTTTAGTTCCAATCCTGCCGCACGCCAAGTTATGTTGGGCAGGCAATATACTGATTATTTCTTATGTACTCATCCTGTTTCTTTTGCTTTTGTTTCTGGAATTTATGCTGTTGTTGTGTTTGGTGGTGTGGATGGCTTTAATAAGATAAAAATGTCAACCTGGTGACGCAAGAGTAGGGCCGATACGGGAGCCGTCGGCTCATACAACGGCCCTGGGAAGGTGGTGGGTCCCATTCACTGTTCTTGCACCATCCCGAACTGTTTTGGATATTCTAAACATAATAGTTCAGTGTATATTGGATATCAAGATGCCGCAGCTCACGCTCAAATACGAGATTGAATGACAGGGGCGGGGCGGGTTTTAGTTCCAAAGTCGCCGCGCGCCAATTTACGTTGGGCAAACGACAGTTTCACACCCTTGCGCGCTAGCCTCGCATGTTCTAAGAAAGACGCGGCCGGTCCGGGTACATGTGCAACCCGCCTCGCCGACGCCAGCTAGCGTCCACCCTTCGGTGCAACAAATGTCGCGTGCGGAGCGCCCGAAACGGAATGCGACCAAACAATGCGTTGCGAGATGCAAGAGTGTGCAGTTTTGTGCTCGGCCGTGCATTTTTCTGAGCATTGTCTGCCGCGGCCGCTTTGTTCCTCCGCCCATTGTTGAATGCAACTTATTCATTTGTCTGGAAGCGCTCCGGATTGGCTGGCCGCGAGGCCGCAATCACACAACCGCCATCGCACGCGTTTCAGGTGATTTACGTAAGTATGCGCTCTTTTAAGTATATATATATATATATATATACAGGGTTATTTGTAAAACATTAATAACCTCGCAAGACTATACTCCTGCCTTGATTATGAGTCGAAAATGTTCAAGCTATTATGACCTTAAGGAGATATGCGACATCAAAGTTTTTTTTTCAATTTTTCCGACTTACTTTTTGTAAAACGTTGGACTATCATTACAGTAACTTATATCGAGTATGAAAAATTCATTCCCTTTAATACAAGTCAAATAAAAAAATAAAAACCTTCGAATTCCAATTGGAAAACATTCCAATTGGAATTTTTTCAGGGTTTTAATCATTTTATTTAACTTGTATTGAAACAAATTAATTTTTCGTAATTGATATTAGTTACTGTAATGATATTATAACGTTTTAGATACAAGGTAATTTTTTTATAGTTGGCCGAGTTTTAATATTTTTGTCACATCTGTTTTGAATTTGTCAGTGGTCAGTTGTTTGGTCTGTTGTGGCAGATCATTGTATAGTTTTAATCCGTTGCAAATTAGTCGGGATTGTCCTGTTTTTGTTTTGGCGTGTATTATGTGATAGTTTTGAGCCATTCTAGTGTTGTGTTGGTGTTTTTCATGTATTTTGAGTAATTTTATGTCTTCGTCTTGTATTTCGCCAATTTCTAGTCTGTGAATGATTTTTGTAATGCTTTCGATGTTTAATTGTTTTGTTATACGGTGTACAGTTTCAGTTGGTGTCCGGTATTTCAGATCATAGACCATTTTTAGTATTTTGTTTTGCTGTCGTTGGAGTCTGTTTAGGTTAGTTTTGTTTCCGGTTCCCCAGAAGGGTATCAAATATCCTATTCTACTCTTGACGTACGCCTGGAACATCAGAATTTTTAAGGTCTTTGGTGTGATTTCGTGTATTTTGTGGAATAGGCTGGTCAGTTTAGTCAGTGAGTCAATTACTTTGTCTATTTGAAAGGTCCATTTGAGGTGTCTGTCTATGTTGAGTCCTAGGTCCATTTTATGCGTTTTCCGTTTGGCCTCAAAGTATATGTAGTTACATTTTTGGGCATTTAAGGTTAGAATATTTATTTTGTCTATTCAGTTAATATGTCTATGTCTTTGTTGGTTTGTTTTGTGGTTTCTATGTCATTATTGTTTTCGTAAAATATTCCGGAACGTCTGCATATAGTATTCTTTTTTTCCTAAAGGGATCATGCCTAGGGAAGGCAATCCCGAGTCGGGATTGCTCTTTCGGGATCCCTCGAGATTAGAATTTCCAATCCCGCGGGATCCCTACGGATCGGGATCCCGAATACTCTTGTGTTTTTTGTTTGTTTATAGAGCTGAATATTAATTAACGACAATGCCTTGCACTTTTATATCAGAAATTTTAATAAAATGTTCATTATCAATTATTTCATTAAAGTTTTTGTAGGCATTTTTCCAAGCATCAATCAGTCAATGTAGTAGAGTAATAACTACTAACTAGTAGTAGTTTTCATTACTATAATAGGTTAATAAAATACAGCAAATATTATTCAAAGCTATTTTCTTTATTTTAATGTGACGTGAACATAAGTTTTAAGTACTTACTAAAAGCTCTATAGACATATACAATTAAACATACAAAATGCTGATCAATCCCGATAATCCCGATAATCTCGTCCGGTTTTTCGGTTCTGGATTGATCTCGTAAAATGCCTCGAGATCCCGTAGGATCCCGATCTCGCGGGATCGGATTGCATTCCCTAGTCATGCCTAGTCAGAATATCGAAAAAAAAAATTTTTTTCAAAATCCAATTTAGTACGATTATTTGCGAATATGTAAATAAAGAATTGATATTGTCGCGGGATCGTGGAATATAGATATCTCTAAGAAAAACTCATCATCATCATCATCTTCATCCCCTTACCCGGTTTAACTTGTAACATTCCAAGTGCCAATTTTCAGCGTCTCCTTGGGCATGTTACATTGTGCGAATGCAAAACAAATTATTATTTATTACATCCCAAAATAAAATGTACCAGATATAATATTTATTAGATAAATATATTAAATCCTAAAGGTATATACATATACCTGTACATAGGTTAGGGAGATGAAAAGTTAGACATGTGAAATAATGAAACACATAACTAAAATTCAAAAAACAATATAAATTAGTAATTAGTGACTAATATTAATGCCTAGCTTTCAAAATACTCTAATGATAGTTGTATGATGATTTCAATGTACATTTATAAGGATATCAGATGTTCTTGTGTTTCGATTATCCATTTTTATTTTATTTTTAGTTGACTTATTTACTTCGGTTAGAATTTTTAGTTCGGTGAGTAATAAATTGAAGTATTTAGTAGCTGTATACAAGGGACTTTTACAGTACATTGTAATTTTGGGCCCTTGTATTGATTTATGTCTGGATCTACCATCATAGTTATTAAATTTTTGAGAAAATTCATTGAAATAATACTCCATACCGTCTAGTACAAACGTCTAACATTTAATACTAAACTTTGTCCTAACGGTACTTTCGAACAAAGCATGGTATAACATTTTTAACACTTTACGAGTCCATGAAGTATCGTAACTTATAGCTAATAAATTGAAAATATCTAACTTTTTTCAACAGTTCTTGGACGTGTATATCCCATTTTAAGCATCTATCAATATGTATACCTAGATACTTACAACTATCTACTCTTTTCATTATTTTGTTATTTATGTCATATCAAGTAAAAAAGTATTTATAAACAATTTTTATATTTGAATCTCCCATATTCGGTGCAACTTATGTATATATTTTTTAAACATTTCGTTGTGTTTTTATATATATCTTTAATTAATTTACATTTGATGGATGTTACCATTCAACTAGCCCCGGGCACGTTCCCCAGTTTCAGTGTAGCCATCGAGAGGGTCTCACTTGAGGGGACAATTCGGTGGAAACAATGCCCCCCCCCGCCCGCCGCCCTACGTGATATTTTAAATCCTTTAGCATTTGAATAAGGAACATTTCTTCGAAATTCAAATTCAAATTTCCCATCCGAATCATAATTCGAACGCGGCCCGTTCCATTTTTTAAATCAGCCGATTAGTATTCAAGATGGCGCACAGAGTATCTCCATCATCGGATTATCGAGGAATTAAATGTCACAAGTCCGAGCATTATTCCGTTTTATCCGAGATTTCATTTAGTAACGGAGAATTAATCGCATTTTCCCATTATGCAGTACCTTGCCGGCCGATCTCCGGTGACGTCACGGCCCCAGGCGATTGCGGAAATACGACTGTCGAAAAAAACTACTGCTGCTGTATGAAGTACCTACTTTAGTCCGTTGTCCTGCATTCCAGTTGGATGCAAGATGTGCCATCGACCAAGAGCGAGCGACCTTGCGTTATGATATCAAACCTGAAATATTTTCCGTCACTCGAGTAGATATGAGAGTAATATAAAAATTCCTAAATTTAATACAGCGGGAGGTGATTTCAGGATGGTTTTTTTCTTTTTCTCAATGCTTCACTTCACAAGGAAACATTCGTAAAGGTTTGAACTATTTATTGAGAATAATACAGTAACAGACACAAAATTAGATTGACGGAGCTGGAACATCTGATACGCCCTTATATAGATTATGGAAGAGAACCTTGATACTGATACAAAGCGCGGCGTTTCGTCACGTACGCCAGTACAGATAAGTTCTCCGGGTGCAGGGCGCGTGTACCTCGCACCCCCGGGATGATAATGCCCTTATCAGATGCTGGACCATAACAGTACGTCGGTACTTTTCTATTTCGACCTCTCGCTTCTCTCGTCATCTCTTATATACGCAATGCCGGTTCGTGAAACATGGAGAATGATCGACTGATCGTCATCATCGCAAGCTCGACAGCCCTGAATCCTGAAGCGTCCTCCATCATTGTCTGTCTGTTGCTTTTGTCTTCCAGTTTGTTATTCGTAATATGGACGTGTCGGCGCTCTAGAGTCCACCCATCGCAGTTTGGGCCTACTTGGTCTTCTTGGTCCTTGTGATGTGGAGAGTGGGAGGCGCTTTCCAGGGTTGTCGTCGTCCATTCTGATTACGTGACCAGCCCATCTCAAGCGCCCCACTTTGATGGAAGTGATCACATCGGGCTCTCCACACAGCTCTCTGTTATATCGACGACTCCAACCGTTATGATCTCTCGCAGGACCGTAGACTGTTCTGAGGATCCTTCTCTTAAATTCTGCAGCGGATCCCTCTAGGACTTTCGTTAATAGCCAGGTTTCAGAAGTATATGTCTGTTATAGACTGAATTATGTACATTACCTTGATAGAACTAAAAATCTCCTAAGAAAAACTGAGATGAAGACTCTCCGACCTATTGCGGGACTGACAATCCGAGACCGAGTGAGGAATTCCGAAATACGAAGGACTTGTGACGTCGAGGATATTGTCCAATGGGGAAGATCTAGAAGACGTTACTGGAGAGAGAGAGAGAGTAGTGAGCATAGCAGCGAACAAGCTGCCGTCTGATACCAGACTCCCAGGAAGACCGCATAAAAGATGGCGAGATAGCTGGACATCTGTTTCCCAGGAACAGGCTCCGAGCAGTGACAGGACGCAGTCCTAGATGAAGCGAACTCCCTCTCTTAACACAAGCGGTCCTGCTTTATCAAAAAGGTAGCGCGTAAGAGATTATAATTACAACTACAGTAGAGACTCGATTATCCGTACCTCAGTTATACGGATTCGCGATTAGCTTAATCCGTGCGTGCACCGACATGTCGCAACTGTGTTTGTTTATTTTTGACTGCTATGTACAATCATTACGTAAGACAGTGGTATTATCGTCTAAAGACAAAATAAATATTAGTGTAGGTACCTCCACGTTAAGTGATATTAAGTAAAATGCTGATTCAATTTTCAAATCAAACATAATAAATTCGTTGTCTATCCGTCCGTCAGTCTGTCTGTCTGTCTCTGTAACTGCGTGTAATGTCCGTAATTTCGTTCGAATTCACGCCTAAAAAACGAAATTAAATGGAGATGGGGCTTGAACCCCAGGTCAGCAAACCTGAACTGGCCAATCAACGCATGTTGATTGGCCAGTTCTGTGGACCCTCTGTGGACCACCAAAAATATGCTATAAATATATACTAGGGCTTAGCAAAGACGCGAACTAATGTTCCGTCACTTTTGTCGGGTTGCACACTTAATAAACATTGATTTTATTTATTTAATTATTTTATTTATTTAATGATCATGGAAGACCAACAGCACAACAAAGAAGCATAGAAAACATTGATATAATATAGATGGCCAATTACAGGTCTCCACATTTAGATATATGTTAGTAATGATAAATATTTATGAATTAAACTAAGGCATATTAAAAATTATTTAGAAGGAAAGAATAAAAAATTTAAACAAAAGAAAAATAAACTTAATTATTAACAGAAAAACATAGGCATGTTAAAAAATAATACAAAGAGAAAAGTTGGTTGATAAGTTTAATTCGTTTTTGTTGTTTTTTATAAACACCTAGAATTGTGTGTACGCTGGCGAAATATAACTAAATATACATACATAATATAAATATACATACGTATGTACAAAATTTCTTTTCGTCGTACATTCAGTTATCCGGATTTTCGATTATCCGAATGCCTTACGACAACAATTAGTCCGGTTAACCGAGTCTCTACTCTATAAATATGTTTCACCTATTTCATGCCGCACTGTAGTTAACAAAAACATATCTAATAATATGTCAGGACTAGGGATTGCAATTGTCGGATTTGCCCTTTCGGGATCTCATGAGATTAGAATTTCCAATCCCGCGGGATCCCTACGGATCGGGATCCCGAATACTTTTGTATTTTTTTTGGTTTGTAGATCTAAGTAGCAATTCACGACAATGTTTTGCATTTTTATATCAACAATTTTAATAAAATGTTCATTATTTATCATCATTAAAAACTACTAACTATTAGTAGTTTTTATTACTATGTTAGGTTGATTAAATACAGCAAATATTTTTCAAAACTATTTTCATTATTTTAATGTGACATGAACATAAGTTTTAAGTACTTATAAAAGCTCTATAGACATATAAAATTAAACATACAAAACATAAAAAATGCTGATCAATCCCGATAATCTCGTCCGATTTTTCGATTCGGGATTGATCTCGTAAAATGTCTCGAGCTCTCGCGGGATCCCGATCTCGCGGGATCGGGATTGCATTCCCTAGTCAGGACTGGCTTTATCAGGATTTTGTAGAATAAGATTTTGCTGTTTCTTCTGACTAGCTTTGACTATAACTGTTTCTGAAGGCCTTAGTAACAGCGGTTGGCAGTCATTATCCTCCTTCAGATTTCTTCTCTTATGTCGTTGTCAGCAGTTCATTTCTTCATTCACTATTTTCATTAGTTCATTATCTTCTTCGATAATAGTTCAGTTAATTCATATGTTCGCGTATAATGTTCGAAAGACCTCGACAATTTACATTTACCATTGTTTTGGACTTTTGTGACAATATCCCCGTTCAAACATAGTCTCGCACGGATAACATAGAGCTCGCCTAACATAGTGAGATTCCATTATACAAAACAATAAATAAACAAAAATAAAGGTTAAAACATACTTCTTAAACGCGACGCGACGCCACGCCACGCCACGCATGTCAGTTCTTATCAATCTCATATATTTTATATGGTCAGATACAAATAGACAACACGCCGTCTGATGAAACGCAACCCCACGCGGTAACATCCAACGTCGGTGTGTTGCATGGAGAGGGGGCACACACGCCACACGACGCATCGCACGCAGTGTGTTCCTGTCAACACCCGACACCACGCGTCAGTCTTTCAAGAACATTCTTGGTTTATAGATATTTTTTTGTTTAAAATGTCGGATGAGCAATTAATAGTATTTGAAATAATGCTTGGGAAGAAATTTTTTTTATTCAACTGTTTCTGTATAAAACATATTTCTAGAATCTTCTTCAAAATCTTCATGCAGCTCGTCTTTAAATAGTGAATCCGTGGCCACGTCGATACTCTTCCGTCCTTCTATGATACTAGCAAAGCGTGTTGTAGCATCACGTGTTGTACATGTGCACGATTCGCATCAAGTGTCGACACGTCACGTCGCGTCGCGTTTTAGTAGTAGGTTTCAACCTTAAATCGCCAAAAAATGTAACAATTGATCACTTACATTTTTATTGCCGCTTATATTTAGCTTCACCCGCTTCCCAATATTTAAACGACTGAAAATTTACTCACAATATATGAATCAATTATCACATTCACTAATCAATCTAATTTTGATATGCGAAATTCGTTAATAAGCTCGCCAAAAAAAGATGTCGCTAGCTTCCTGCCGAAGTGATTTTGTATGAAATTGTATTCTTCACAAGCGCATTCAGAAAAAACGAGTTAATGAGCTCATCAAAAGATGGCGGTAGTTTCCTACCGAAGTCATTTTGTACGCCGGGTGATATTAAAACTAAAATGAAAAAAAAATATATTATTTTTAAAAAATAATATATTTTTATGCGTTCATGTACTTGAAAGTAAAAAATAAATTCTCGGACAAAAAATTTTGACTTCACTCTCAAAATGAAAGCTTGGGTGTTTTCTTTGCATCTATTTGAATATCGTAAGAAAGAGAATTTATTTTTTAGCACATTTATGTATAGGCGTGTTTTTTAAAGAATAGATATTTTTTCATGTACTATTATTACGCGCTAAAATTACTTTTTAATGTGTAACATCTTTCCTCTCGCTTTCCGGAAACATGTGGCAGTGATTTTGTGGAAAAGGACGGAAATGCGTAACAGGAAATAAGAAGCGCGCGCAATTTCATTTGACCAATGAGCGCACGCAGAGCGAGTGCGATGGAAAAGAAATCATCGTTTATAAACAAATCAATGTCCAGCATGTGTCGTCACAGCAAAGACGCACACGTCCAACAGCCGATGCTTCTGATTTTGTATATATGTTTCGCGTCTGGTGTCAAGCGTGTGGATGTTGTAACTTTGATATATTTTGGCTTATATCTTCGAAACTATCCAATAAACACTTAATTCTTTTTTTACATTAATGTAAACAATAACTACCCTTAATGATTTACATTCTCGAATTTTATGTAATTTATGTGATTATTTTTATATATTTATTCAAAGTTTTCATACAATTTATATGGCGGCACACTACCGCCATCTATGAAAATAAATAAAAGCATATTATTGACCAAACATATTTCTAAATAAAAATGTGTACGTAGATATACGGTACCTACCTAGTGCGGCAAAATTCAATAATAAATAAATGCACATACATATTCTATACTTGTATTTACTAATTAATAAATATATAGGTAATAGCTTATTTAAATTTTGATGTTAATTTCCGTCGCTGCTCAATTGATATGTTTAATTGTGAGATATCAAATTTTACACATCATATGCGACTACTGTAAGGCTCGCTCGTTTTTTTTTAAATTCAACTGTCGTATTATTTCTTCCTTAATACCAAGATCCTGGTGGATTTTATCAATTTTTAAAACATCCATTTTTATCGATGATTTAATAATTTATTTTTCTTTTTTAAATTTCCTTTCGAGTAACCGTTCTGAGTTTGCGATAAAATTAAATAGAATGTATAATTTTTGTAAGTGCTCCGGTAACTGGTTACTTTTTCGTAAATCGAGTATCTGTTTAGGGGGGTGTGACGTCACAACTCTATACTTAGAGACGATTTATTCGAAGTACGCTTCACGGTTTAGCTGGAACACGAGAAATTAGATACCTTTGTACCTAAACATACTTTCATAGAATAAATTAGCACTTTGTCTAAAATATACTAAACTTTTTTAACTAAAAATTTTTAAATGTTGAAATTAAAACCACAAAACTATTAAAATCTTAATATCGACTTGAGATTTCCTTTAAACGTAGTCAGTCATTATCAATCAGCCTATTGATCAACTTTCTTTATCTGTACTAATTAATATACAGGGTTATTTGGAAAACATTAATAACCTCGCAGGACTATACTCCTGCCTTGATTATGAGTCGAAAATGTTCAAGCTATCATGACCTAATATCAATAGTTATGGAGATATTCGACATCAAAGTTAGCTTTTTTTTCAATATTTCTGACTTATTTTTTGTAAAACGTTGGACTATCATAACAGTAACTTATATCGATTACAAAAAATTCATTCGTTACAATACAAGTTAAATAAAATTTTAAAAATCCTGAAAAATTCAAGTTGGAACGTTTTTCAATTGGAATTCGAAGGTTTTTATTTTTTTACTTGACTTGTATTAAAGGGAATGTATTTTTCATATTCGAATAAAGTAGCTGTAATGATAGTCCAACGTTTTACAAAAATAAGTCAGAAATATTGAAAAAAAAATGCAAACTTTGATGTCGCATATCTCCTTAACTATTGATATTAGGTCATAATAGCTTGAACGATTTCGACTTATAATCAAGGCCGGAATATAGTCCTGCGAAGTTATTAATGTTTTCCAAATAACCCTGTATATTTTTTTTTCAAAGTGGAGTTTTATTTAGACTTTATGTGAGATTCTATAATTTATCCTTAATTATTTAATCATCCCTCTGGGGACCAAATCCAGTAACTGTGTTCTTAGAGCATACGTTCATATAAAAATATTGTTTAAAAATAATATCTTTGGTCGCAGTGTCATCTTCGCCAAGAGCACAACAGAAAATAAGCTGGGAGTGTAATGTCTCCTCTGAAAGTACGAAGTATAGCCAGCCATCGAAGTTGTCACGGAAGGCTTCGGAGCTCGTTAATTCGGCTCACAAGGTATCCGGCAATTAGACGACCGAAACACTTAAGCCATGTATTCACTAGGGGACAAATCGCGAAACATTCCGCTCGGCATGTCGCATCAACATCTACGCTCATGTTTCGGGGACAATGACGCGGTCATTTGACGTGTACACACCGGGACTCGCATATCTTGTCGCGGATATGTCACCCGATGAGGTTATGATAACAGCTGCAGTATCTTATTTGGCGAAAACGGGGTTCCGCGCAATTCGAAATGTTTTTTTGGGTCGCAATTTCAAATTAACGAGGTTTTACTGTAGTAAATGGAATATTATTAAAAACAAGGTCCTTTTTGCAAAAAATTTTCCACACGTCGCGGAAATGTCGCCCTATGGGGTTATGATGACAACTGCGTATCTGTTTATGTTAATGAGTTTATCGAAACGTAAGAGGAGAAAAAAGAGGAGAATGCGAAATTATTTACTGCAAAGAGAAAGAAGGACGGACATTCTATGCAATCTTCGATCGATACAGCTCGATGAGTTCAAGAACAATTTCGTTTCCCCAAATTGTCATCTTGACAGATGCAGCGCATGCGTATTCACTTGCAAACGTACCACGTGGTACTGACGCTCCGCGTAATGTTGCAGTGAGCTCGCTCGGGTACCGTGCGCACGGCAACGTTGCCACGGCACGTAGAAATGCCGCGCTATGTTGTGCGCGACGTCGCGGAGCAGTGCACGACGTTGCAACGTCACGTAGACTCTATGCCGCGCGTGCTGTTGAGGGACAATTTGTCCCCTAGTGAATACATGGCTTTAGCCTTCGGTAGAAATTTTCGCTCGATCGCTCGAGTGTCCGAACAACGACCAACTCTTCCGGGCCCCCAGACGCTGCCGGTTATTTTTGCAGACTTGCCCTGGAGTATCAGAATTGTCTGGAAGTACCCTGAAGAAAGTTCGGGGTACTTCCAGACAATGCAGGCAGCAGCGCTGCGCCTAGATGCGGCGGGACCTCGGCGGAAATGAAATGCTAATGGTGTATTTAAAACACTTGACGCCGTCCGCCCTTTCGGGGGGAAATGTGATAATTGGCCGCTGGGGCGAACTGCTCTCAAGTTTACAAATTAAGGGATGATTTTTTTGTGGTTTCCTCGCGAGTTCGAAAATTAAAAAACTACTTCTGGGCGGTTAAGCTAGGGTGATCGTCCGAGTTGAGGCCTCAAAAAATACGTTCAAATTCGAAAATCATTTTTGACGTAAATATTATACATGTCAAAATTATTTTTGATATAATTATTTTAGGACATAGCTTCAGTAACATTTTTCATTAAAGAAATATTATTAAAAATTAAAAATGGCGGAGTTGTATGCTGTCCCGAGGCAATCCTTCTCCTTCCTTCGCGTGAAATTAAAAAGTTATTTATTTTCATCTTAAATGAATTTATTTCTACGATTTCTATAATCTACCGAGGCAATACTAGCGGTACGCAATGGAATACTGGTACCATCACTGATATACGGAAGTGAAGCCTGGAGCTGGCAGAAGAGGAACGAAAGTAGACTGGATGCAGTGGAGATGAGATCCCTCAGACGAATGTATGGCAAATCCATTTATGATAGAGTAAAGAACTAAGATGTTAGAAAATAATGTAAAACTGATCTTATCATAGTTAATAGAATTAAAAAAGGGTCGCTCAGATGGTTTGGGCATGTTGAGCAAACGAATGGTAAAAAAATATATGTCGAAAAAGTTGACGGCACCAGAGAGAGAGGACGACTGCGGAAGACGTGGCACGACCAGATTAACCAGATACTGGAAGATGGTTCTGGTAAGAGGCTCAACAATCGTCGAGCTTGTATGTGAAGATGTATAAATGCGGATGAGGCGAGTGTTGTGTGTCAGGCCTCTCTGTACGAAGGTACATATTTTACTTGATACATTATTTTATTTATTTTTAACAAACAGACTGTCAACAAATCGTTATTGACCCTGATAGACGGTCCTGGAATGAGAGTATAAATATTTTGAAGACGACACGATTACCCAATAGGTACATTTTTTATGACATAGAAATTTATTTTAGAGTAGCTTGTTGGTCTTGTGGTTAGGACTCTCGCCTCGTGATCCAAAGTTCGCGGGTTCGAACCTCACTCTAGACCAGGAAGTTAGCGAAGGGAAAAACTACATTTCAAAATGAAGACTACAACACACAAACGTTCACCAGTTTGAAGACTACAAAGTGTACACTACAATTGTAGTAAAGTGAAGTGAAGTAATTGTAGTACTACGAAATGAAGTGAAGTAATGAAGTAATTGTAATATTAATGAAGTGAAGTAATGAAATGAAGTAATTGTACTACAAAATTGTAGTACTAGTGAAGTAAATATTTTTTTCCCAAATAAAAATTTGGCGAGCTAAAAAAAAAGAAAAGGTCAACAAGAAAACAATTTAAGATAAATGAACCGGATTCATTCGAATCCAAAAAATTTTCAAACCATGGAGGGGGAATCGTTACAGGTTCCAGAGATTTCTTCGTTTAGCTACATCAACTTCCCAAAAATTTCTTTGTTCGGTCCCAAAATTTTTCAAACCATGGAGGGGGGGGGTTGTTACAGTTTCCAGAGATTTCTTCATTTATCTACATCAACTTCCCAAACCTTTCACGTAAAAAATGCACTATTTAAAGTATGTTTCTCATATTTTCGATAACTTTGAAGTGTGTGTACTTTGTAGTGTTCGCTTTGAAATGAAGTGTACTATTTGAAGTATAACTTTCAATAACTTTAGTGTTTGTAGTTTTTAGTGTGCACTACACTTCAAAACGTGTGAAGTGTACAATTCAATGTAATGTAGTACTACATTGTAGTAGTGAGTACACAGCGGACCCATCACTGCAGGGAGTTAATCCTATTGTCATAGCACAAGCTTTTAGCTCAGTTTGAAAATAGTAAGAATATTGATGTGACACGTATTCCGTGTTCGCAACTCTATTCAAAAAAAAATTGTATTTATTTACCTACCCTCATCTTGATACATGCCGGTAGGAAAAGGAGTCGCTCATTTCACTAGGAAGAACTTGTGAGATGAGCAACTGAAAATATAGTGAGAACAAAATAATAAAGATATAAAACAAAATATTACATAACTACAAAATTAATCAATTAATTGAGGATATGAATATTAGATGTGGATAGTAAAAACAGTAGATATTATAGAATACAAAAGCAATAGTGAAAGTAAAAAGAATAAATTTAAAGAATCTTTTGTATGGATAGTAACAACATGTAGATATTATTGAATACCAAAGCAATAGCAAAATTAAAAATAATGTACGTAAAAAATTAATATTATTATTATTAAAATACACTTAAATGAGCAACAAATTAATCAGAAGAAATTCCATCGTCGCGGTTGGGACATTTCTCTAGTAAATTGTCTCAATATGTTAAAATTTTACAACATATATCCAATTTGTAATATTTATTCTTGAAGAACGCAACTTATTCTATCTTCAGTCAATAATTGAGCAACAGAACATAAACGAAATGCTTTTGACAAACATTTCTTAAACTAAATTAATGTCTTTCGATAGGTCGTAAGCCCTACGAACATCCAAAGACTTCCAAACCTACTTTCCCGCAAAAATATAATTTCGTCTCTGTGAGACATTTATAATATAGCAACGAGGCTAAAAAGAATCACGCACTCATGTCAAGTGACAGTTGTTTGAAATGTTCACAATACTACCGAAGATAGAAAACCGCGAAGAAGTTCTCGTTAATGCTGGAAACGTCTGGGAATTTCGATACCAGCATTAGCTAATATGAATGCGGCACACGGGAGTAAGGACGAGTCAGTTGTTGTTTGAACGCGGTTGACAGGTGATAACAAAGCGAAGGCAGTCTCGAGCTGCGGGCCAGGCTGGCCAAGCGAGCGGTAGCGGCGAGTTGCGAGGGGCCAGTGGTGCCAAGCGAGCGGTAATTCGACAGCGATATTATTAGCGAAATAAACTGAAGCGAAATTAATAAGTGCGTAAATTGGATGGAATATTCTAGTGAATAGTGAATAAAGTATTAAAGCGATTATAAAGTGTCTATTTACGAGTGATAAGTTTATGAAACAATTTCTTTCAATAAAAGCGTTACATTTAATAGTGATAAGTGACCTTGTACGTCTGAATAATCAATCATTCAGTAATCAATAAATCCTGTATTGAATCCCAGCGTTTTCACTAATTCCTCCTGCAGCCAGGACACGTGGCAATATATTCATTGATTAATCATGTCCCTGTGACAAAAATGCAGAACCATGGTCCGAAAAATTTGGACAAACTCAAAATATTCTGAAATATTTATACTCTGTAAATCTAACACCATCATTCTAGGACTAGTTACGATATATTAACGGCCTGTTTGTTGAAATATATATAAATAAAATACTAAATTAATTAAAATATGAAATATATAATTAATTTATCACCGCACGTGTACAGAGCTCGTGGATTCCAAGGTCACCTATCTTCAATTTTGTTTGCGGTAAGCGCGAGATAAAAGGAGGTGTATTTCACAGAGGCATTTGTTTGTTAGCAAGCGGCAGTGGCCTCCCCTGGTGGAGGGGCACACGAGGGTAGTTCGTAGGGGCAGCAGAATATCTAATTAGGTCACTGACTCTGTGTTAACCATTTCAGGCCAATCTCGCCCCCCGGTGGTCTAAGAAATCGCACTCCCATTTTCTTTTGTTTTCTTGGAGGGGTTTCAAAAGCAGCGCGACGCGAAATTAAACGGGAATAATGGTTTTTAAAATCTAATCCACGAAAAAATATTTTTGCTTCTACAGGGATTCGAACCCGGGTCACCTCCTTTCCGGGGCCGGTGCTCTTAGCACCAAGCTATAGGAGCCTTGTAGATTTCCGTGAATATATCGTTATGACCTTATACGTAATTCTCATTTTTATTAATTGATTAATTTTTATTTTTGTCCATAGAGCAATCCACTTTTTTGATACGGTAGTTCAAATTACTTTGTAACACTGAAAAGTACATTTGCGCCTGGAATGGAATAATCATAATCACCAGAAAATAAAAAATAAAAAAATTATAATTCTCGATAAATACTTACACCAAAACAAAAATAAATACTCAGAACAATAATGAGACGAAACTCCTTCTCTGGTAAAGTATGTACGGAAGTATTTGGGTGTTTATAGGACTAACGACCTATCAAATGGCTGGCTTAAGTGATCACTTTACACAATGACGTATACAAACGGCATCGTCAGTTTATAAACGCAATCAGTTATACAAATTGGCAAAGGCAAATTGTTGACTCAATTGTCAATCAGGTTGGGTTAGGTTAGGTTAGTAAATATTGGTGATGCAACGAATACTACTTTCACGAAAACCAATACGAATAACAAACCTACGATTCGGCGAACACGAATACGAATAATTCAACAAGCTAATAAATAATACACCGTTGTTCTTTTTTTACTAAGAAATTTAATAATTAAAATTTACCACCGGCAAATTTTTGTTCAAAAACCACAACATTTGTAACTTCTCAGACGTTAGACGATTTCTTTTATCCGTTTGTTTGTACATTCATGTCATTCAGAGGTCATGTTATTAGATTTAATTTGAAATTATTTTATAAGACTTAACACTTTTACACACAACGGAAATAAAAAGGAACGAATACGTATTAACAAAACAAAAACTACATGAAATGAGCACCTAACCTTATTAATAACCCAACGAAACTAGATGAAAGGACTCATGTTATGCTGTAAAACACGTAACAATCGACAGTTTAACAAATCCATTCATTTAATGTTAGGGGAACCCCTGATAATAGAGTGCGTAGTACGTAGGTGTGTTTGGATTATAAATAGTTAGTTTTTAATATTCGGCGAATACGAATATTCGTATTCGTATTCGTTGCGTCACTAGTAAATATGGTACAAATTCGAACAAAATGCCGCTGCAATTTGTAAACGGCGGTAGAAATCTTTTCATTTAAGAAAGACAATCGAATAAGTATGTGTAAGCCGCACGTACGAAGCACATTGTTTCGTAGTGCTGGTGTTTATACCCCTAAATACCAACACAACGAAACAATGTCTTTCTTAAATAGAAAGACCTAAAGTAATATCTTGAAGCATATTAGAAAATGATGATACTTAACATCAGGCATAAGGCATTTTTTAAAACGTATTTATCTTTGTAAACTGACGCCACCTTTTGTATACGGGCGAATAATACAATTTGCAAGCGACATATACAGGGTTATTTGGATAACATTAACAACCTCGCTGGCCTATATTCCTGCTTTGATTGTGAATTGAAAATGTTCAAGCAATCATGACCAAGTTATGGAGATATGCGTCATCAGAGTTTGCAGTTTCTGTTGATTCTTCTGATAGCTCTTGTTGTAATGTTACTGATTCCACTGTAGGTCTTAATCGGCATAACCACAATGCGTTGTAATATATAATATATAAATTAAAACTTTAGCTGGGAGAATAAACGGTGATCGCTTCTGAACCTCCCCCAGCAACCTAGCAACGGGGTTGCAGCTTCATGTAGCACTTAGGTTGCTAATAGGATAAAACTCGGTTTCGACCTGATTCCCACACCGGCTCGTTACGGAGATTAAACACAGCATCTTGTATTCTGCAGACCAGGGCTTCCGAGCGCCGCCACAGCCATCCTCCTCATCTTCAGCTGTCCCCGGTGTCCTCATCACGTTATTTAAATACATTTATTATAAGTAATTGAATGTTTCGGCGTTAACTTTGTGGAAATCCATTATGAATGTAGTCTGAGGCTTGGATCGATATTTTTCGATACTCTCATCGAAAGATATCGATCATCGGAAGCCGCAGACAGCACAGCCCTATACCTTTTTTTTGGGAGAATATTCTGGAAGCATTCGCAAATATCTATAAATAGAGGGAGAGACGCGATTTTTAACACTCTCCTCGTAGACCTCGTTCATCCAGTGTTTTATAACTAGTCTTAAGTTTTTATTAAAAAGTATTGTTAAAAATCGGTGTATTCAAAAATTAAATAAATCTTGTAAGTATATTCCAAATTCTTCTTTTTATTCTCTGCTTCCCGAATTATATATATATAATTCGGGAAGCAGAGAATATATATATATATATATTCCAATATTTAGATACCCCAGTATTTAAATATTGGTGGTGACCCCTTAAATAAAATAAAGCCCATAAAAAACAAAAAATAAAAGAGAAACAATATTCTCCCCCCACCCACATGAACAAATAATGAAATAAAACAATGAACTTTGTTTTTTTCCACTTACATTTGAGCACTTGTTTCACTACATGTTTCTGAAACGTCCGTTTCCTTCATCAGGTGAATTAAGACTGAGGTATGTGGGAGTGGTTGTCTGGTGTGTGGGTTGTGGATTCGGTAGGAGTGGAGGGGGTATCTAGGTGGTGGGAGATCGGGAACATTGTAAGAAGGGGTGATGTGAGGGGT